>JACJUY010006054.1:8584-32838 GCA_014220935.1 Platorchestia sp. MABIK | reverse complement strand
CAATATTCAACTCAAATTTTAAATCAATTGTAGTAAGCAATTATGAAAACAGCAAACATTAACTGAATCGCGCCTTCACTTAGCTTTAATTAAGTATTTATGAAATTTGAGTTTGGGACTATTGGTTGGTCAGCAGGATTATAAAAATCCCCTCCGCGGCCAGCGGAGGCGCACGTTGCTAGCTCCATCATTTTACTCTCGCTCTGCGTTAATGCAACTTTTATGAGTGCTTGTTGGCCTATTATAAATTTTTTTTTTCCCGACTTCATCCGTGCAAATAAACTTGTTTTCCGAATTTCCGATCGACCTTGCCGAATGTTGCTGTAGTTTCTTATTAAAAATAAATTCAAATTAAATAACGCTGTTCAGGCGTCATTAGGTAGGAGCCAACACTGAACGAAGTACTTTATTTTGCTGATAGATACCTCATTAGAGCGACAAAAAAAAACGAAAGAATAACTCCAACAAAGAATTGGTGGACAAGAAACTATTTTTTACAAGTTGAACAAATCGAATTTCAAAGTACACAGATAACAAACTAGTATGTAGAGGGTTTCCATAAAGTCTCTACCATTTCTAAAATTTATTACAAATGAAATTGATGCTATATTTTCTTCATGTTTGTTCTGTTGTATTCAGTGTTCATTAAAGTTTTTAATCACGTTTCGCTTTTGTATATTTCAGGGATCCTGTTTGTAAAAGAGGTGCTGTTGAGTGAACCCCTAAAAAATATATACCCCTCGAGAGAAGGCGTCCTCTATCTCATTGTTCATTGAAGCAAAATTGGATAAGCAGACTCAGCGAGACTACAGAACTAAGTATGGAAGAGATCCACTATCACGTCTGTCAATTTGGGCATGGCACAAGAAATTTATAGAGACAGGGACAGCGTTGGATGAAGGAAGGAGCGGGCAATCAAGAACATCAAATGAAATCTTCGATCGTGCAAGACAATCCTTTTTATGTTCTCCCACAAAGTCCATCCGAACTGCTGCCACACAGATAGAGCTACCGCTGTCAACAGTGCACAAAGTCCTATAAGGTCTGGTAAAGATATCGTGAATCGAATGAAAATACAGGACATGGCTGACTAAAAGCCAAGGATTACTGATGTCTTTGCTACAATTTTATGAGGCTACGCTACAGGAAACATGGCAAGAAATCGATTACCGTCTTGTGCTTCGTGCAACTAATGGTTCGCATGTATAAGTTTATGATAAAAGGTTAAGAAACTTTAATAAGCGTTGAATACAATAGAACGTATTTGAATAAACTCTCCTCTCACTTGCATTTGTAATGACTTTTTGAAATGGTAGAGTGAATTTATGGACACCCAGTATATTCAAAACTCTCAGATCAACAGTAAATTACTTTCCTGGACAATCACATCACTTTTTACCGTTATCCGTCATTGACATCAACACTTTGAAGGATTAAGCCATTTAAACAGTTCATTTTCAAAATAATACCTCAATAGAATAATTACTTAGAGCTATCACGATAGACGAATTGAGATATAACGACTATTGTACCCGACTCAGTTCAATGACTACTATTATAGAATACTACTACTATAAAGCGCCATATAGAAGCACAATTCTACGTTTACATTCTCATTTAACCTATAGCACCCAACTTATACGTGCGGAAGACTGATCGTAAAGAGTTCTTGCATGAGAAAATGAAAAATAATGAAAGTCTATGTTAGCATACTGCATATGATATGCAGCAAGCGATGACTATGCATTCAAGAAATAGGGGCCGCCTCCTGTATTTAGTTTACAAAATGATTGTTTACAAACACTTGCTGTCACCATTGTATTGCGAGCTTTAAAGCTCCATGTCTTAACATTTTCATGGGAAATGTTCTTCGTACGTACAATGCTGTCAAAGGAATGCAACTTCCTTGGATCGTTAGGTCTACTATTTTCTATTGATTTATATAATATATGAAAGGATTTTTGTGTATTTGTTTTGTGTGTATTGCCATTAAAAAATCTTAATTACAAGCACACTTACTTATGAATTGAATCATGTAGGCGCCTTTAACCAGCAACTAGCACTGTTATCACAATTGACATCTATTGACCAACATAGAAAAAATACTACAAATGGTACTTCAAATACAATTCAAGTATGAACTTTAGCTTTGACTTAAAAAATAGCAGCGTTTTAAATGACGGGAAAGGCACACTATGTACTTAATAATATTTTCGCTGCACTCTTGTGCTTGCTTTTATTTTGGAGTTTCAACAGAAAACTAGCTACCTGTTATTCATCACATTTATGCAACCAATTCGGAATTCTAGTGTCCCTCAATAGGAACAAAACATTTGCATGTGTGTGTTGACGTGCACTACCTCACGTGTTGGCAACATTCCTAAAATAGGGAAAAATGCCAACATGTATTAGCTTTAAAAAATTTTGTAGTGCGTGGGACTCTTTGTATTAGAGGAAAAATAAACAAACGTGTCTATGTGGCCCGTTTAGCGGTCAGGTGATCAAAATTTTTCATCTTTTCTTGTTTGTTATCAGACCTTAAGGTAAAAATCTCATGTTTTACAAATCATGTCTCTGAACTCGAACGACGATGAATAAGTTAAAACTATGGATATTAAAAGGAAAGTTTTGAACCTCACAATAAAATTGCGAACAATGGTGAGATGTATTTTATGCAACAAAAACTTTCTTCCGCGAAGAAAGACAATAACATTTAATTAAATTAATGTGAGCATTTTATATTTTTGGAACCAATCTCTTGAAATTTGAGGAAATTTTTGACTACCATTTTAGCACTCATGCCCCCTGTACTACAAGTACGTGTAATAAAAACACACTCTCAAAGCTAATCAAGCGCACTCTCTCATAAAACGCCAGTTTTCGAAGGAAATAACATTTGTGGCCGCATCACACAAGTAAATCAAGCAAAACAAAAATAAAGCACCAAATTTTCCGCGTCTCCTGTCATAAGAACAGAGTTAGAGATGTGCAACATTACCTCATTGCAACACAACGAAGAATATTCTCAATAGTAAGTAGGTCAGAAACATTTCATGAAAAGATAAATAGTTGTTGCCTTTCGGTAGCGATCAAAACGTAAATTTCATGTAAAAACAGCTTTCATAAGGTTGATGGCTCAGAGAAAACTAAGCTATTAGAGAAAAAACTGCAGGCTTCGTAGAATTAGAGACAACGTCTCTAGTATACGCAATTACACTCTTCTACAAAGTAGTAGGGGATGGGAAAAGCGAATTAAAACAGTTTCATTAACTGTAATAACTACACTATAGAGTTATTTTTCATGCAAGATATGACGTTCGATTAAAACCGTGTTTATTAGTCGCAGCCTATGGTGGGGCAGCCCATGGTGGTCGGGCACTGTTGACACTCTCATTAGTTCCAATCAAGTGTGAGTGGCTGCAGAAGCTCCAGGACTGTCGCAAGGATCACATTCACGTCCGCTATTCGAAAGCGCTCATGCCTTCGGCTGTGAAAGCTCTTGCAGTTGCAGAGAAGCTTGCCTCGCACACAGTAGACGTTTATTAGTAGGAAACCTAGTATGTTTAAACTTCTTAACGCTTAGAAGCTAAAATGCAAGGATCTCTTTGTTATGATTTTGATGAGCAGTTAATGAAGATCTGAAATCTTACGTGTTCCAGTGAAAGTCTACAGCAATGTATAAATTAAATTCGCAAATTTACGATGCACAAATTTCAAACCGTACTTCTGTACTTTTTGGCCAAAACATTACAAGTACAAAATCATGCATGTAAAACTGTGATAGTAGTCAAATGTGTACGAAACGGGTGCCGAAAATTTTCGAGAGTAAATACTTCCAACAGCGCGCGCAAAATTTCAACATTTCGCTGGGCAAACCAGCTCGTGAGGTCAAAAATGTAAGACGCCAGAAATTCATAAGCCCTGTAACCCTGGACGGCTGAAATCCAGTACATCTGAAACCCTCTGTGATTGAAAAGAAGAGGAAAATACTCCCACGAGGATCAACTTTCGGCGGCCCACTCTAATGGAATGCAGAGCTTTGGTTGGAGAGAAGTGCCTTTGAAACGCATCGTTTTGCATCGAGAAAACTTTCGTGCCCTAAAAAGCTTGTATCGACAGTTGAAACTTCCCGAGATTCCTTGGGGCCAAACTTGGTGTGGGATGAATTTTTGAGCAAGTTTTGAGGTTCAGTTAAGCCTTTTCTTGCCCAACCCGCAGTGCGTACAAAAATATCAATAGGCTTTTATCCTCGATTTCTGATCGACGTTGACTCACAAACTTTGTTATCTGAAAGTGTAAACTTCAATTTTCGTTTCATTTTTGTGCAGTGCTCCTCCTAAGACAAACGCTATAGATGACTTGTACGTTAATTTGTTAAGTAAATCTAGAAAAATGAAGTTTCCGCTGTAGGCGCATTTGACTCCTCCATTTAGCCTATTTTATTTCAACAAAATGAAGGCCTTCCTAACTTTCCGATGGGAAAAACTTTGCGTCATACCTCTGGGAACGCTGATTTCCGTAGACGCAATAATTATATCCCTTTTGAGAGCGCATGGATGACTAAAGTTACGCTCTTTTTGTCCTCAGAATTTGAACAAAGAGTATCCAAACAGTTTTTAATTTACTCACAGAGAATTGTTAAGATCTTTCCATGAACCCTGAAAGTTGCACATCATCGCAGCTCCTCATGGAATATTTGAACAATTTTCTTCAATGTCGTTCCTTGAGTCTGAAATTATACTAATGCTTACATTGATGTCTGGAGGTGATTTTTTGTTCAAAATTTAAAATTCGCTTTGCTAGAAAGACGTCATAAGCTTGAATTCTTTTTGATAAAGCTTTACAGTTGGAATATACGATGCTCAAGCATCCGTAAAATCTACAGGAAAATTCTTGAATGTTATGAAGCTCTGAGAATTCACATGAGATCGCATACCTTCCTTTCCATTTTATTTCCATCACATAAGTCAGACTCGTAATGTTCTCAAAGCAACGCAATATTGCCAAGCAAAAATTTGAAAAGCGCCAAGAATACTCGAAGTCTTCAAACAAATGGACACGTCGCCTGCTCGGAAGTGTGAGGGTTTTCTTTTAGAAAAGAAAGCTGGAGCTCAAGGTTTCAAGCTGCATTCCAGCAGACTTACGATGAAAATGTTTCATAAACGCCCAATTCAAGTGATGCAACACGACACAAAAGTTTGGCTCGCTTTCTTGAAATGTCTTCACCAAATTGACAAGCTTTGCGTAGGTGGGAAAACTTTAATCATGTACTGTAATGTGAAAATACAACAAATAATAAATTTTAGTGTAGGCAAGATCCTTAAATAATTGCATTGTGTGATGAGAAATAAAGATGAGGAAAACAGTGATGAGGAAAGAATAGTGATGGGGGAAATGCTAAAAACAGCACCCTTTCTTGACAACGATAACTGCTCACAAACTATCACCCTGAGAGGTTTTCATTACAGAATAGATAAAGTGGGATAAATACGAGCACTTTCTGCTGGCTGTGTAACGAAAATTGCAGAAAATGAAATAAAAGCTGTATGCTTCGGCTGCAGAATTTAACTGCGTCTTTCAATTAAAGGAAGTTAATACGTTTTCTCGCGTAATGTGAAAGTTTGCTGTGAGTTTTGATTGGTTCAAGGGAAGGATTCGTTTTGCTCTTGTAAATTTAATCCGATTCTATAATTTTTATCATCCCTAGTTTTCCTGCGCAAACTTTGATGAAAAAGAAATAAGAAAAGAAATTTGTTAGAAATATTTATTCTATGTTTATCCGCTACTTTTGCCAGTTAAGATAATTGTAATTATCATAGAGAAACTCGCGAAATTTTGACTATAAATGACACCGCGCAGAAGTACAATTTATGTGTTCAAACTGGTTGTGCTGACAAAAGAATACGTTAGATGCAAATGTGAAAAATAAACGGTAACATCCGACCATTTCCAAGTGCGATTGCAAAGTAGGTTGCCCACTCTCTTCGACAGAGGATGGAAAATAAAAAATGAAGAAAAAACGTTACATTAGCACGAATCTCATTTTCACAGCAGACTCCTGAAACGATTAGCTAATTTTGTAAATGGCACTGAAACGCCACTTTGTAAACATATATATATATATATGCGCACTTCTTGTGCTCTTATACCAATACAAAAAAAAGTGACTAAAGCAAAGAAAGGATTCATCTTTAAACAATTTTTTATTTAAATAATTTACAGGAAGGAATCTCACATTTGATTTGCAAAAGCCCGTTATTATTATCAGAGTGTGAGCGAACTCTCCCACGAAAAAAAAATTTAACATCTCTGTTAGCTTGTCTCGTTGCTTGCTATCGGATCGCCGTCTACGCTCTGCTTTCACTAATAACACAGAGCGAATTGCGGGAACCAGCTTACAGTCGTAACATGGGACAGAATTGTGGATGCAGTGTTGTTGGTGGTACGGGGAATTAGATTAGATTATATGTTATTTTGAGCCTCATTAACCGCTAAAAAAAGCGTTTCGCGGAGAGGAAGGAGGGAAGCACCATTATGTATGGAGATAAGGAAATGCGGAATCTATGCAGAAGGGGCATAGAAACAGAAAGTTGAGAAAGAAGTTCATGAAACAAGATAAAAATTAAAGAATAAAGTAGTAGGTGCTGAAAAACAGGACAGCAGTGAACCGAAAAAAGGTGGTCATTAATTAAACAAAATCAGTTTATTCCAACAAAAAGAAGGCCTACCTAAGTTTCAGCTCGGGCCCTCATACATTTTCCCCCTGGGAGTGCTAGGAGAAGGGGTATTTTGAGAAGAATTCCTCACTCTGTCTCTTAAGTAAGCTCAACATAATTCGTGCATAAACTAGTAATAAGTCGAATAACGTTTCGAATTCTGCTCCTAACACTAACAATTTAATTGTAATAAATCTATTTTGTAGTCGACCAGTCCAAAAATATCCCATTTATTATTTTTCATTTATCATCCTTAGTGCAGGTACAGAAACACTCGAAACGTTTACCACTGAATCAATTCTAGTTCCATTCAAAATTTTTTCAATGAGTACAAAACTTCAGATACACAAAATGTTCAAAATCTTCCTTATTTTTTATTTCATCAGCAGATTATAATCCGATATCAAGACTCTTCATTGTTGCAATAGAAAATGAATTCACAATAATAACAACACGGAAAAACGCTGAGCACAAAGATATTATGGAAAAATGTTTACACTACGATTGTCAACAAATCTTACAGTTTACTGATGCAATCAAGTCGGCGTTCAAATTTATTCACAGCTTTTTTTCGTTACTTACATTCATTATTACGGAGCTAAATCGCTAATTTAGATATAAATTTTTGTCACATCATTAACGATTTCATAATTTCTCTTGAAAAATAAAGAACACGGCTCTTTCAGCACGCATGAATGCTACAGATATAGTGCGAAAGTATAACATGAAACCACTTTCATAATTTCCATAAATTTTGGGCTCTTCTAGCCACGTTAAAAGGATAGTTCAGACTCCCGTGAAATGAGGTTATTCATAACACGCTGATTCCAAATTAGTTTAGCAGCGGCCGACTTCATTCTCTGGAAAAGTCATAATCGACGCTGTGATGGTCAAAGTCGCAGCGTGAAAACGAAATACTGGTTGCATTTACCGCAGAGTTTTAGGGACTTTCCGTGTTGCAGAAGCTTATTGTCCGAGATTCATTTGTGAACGATCATTATGGACGTACGCGCTTGTGACACTTGTTGCTTCGACGTCGAAGAAGGTAAGGACAGCTTTTGATGACCTTTTTTCGAGTTATTTTGTAATACTTTGATGTAGTACACAGGCAATGCGATGATTTTTGGAGCACTGAGATCTGATAAAACTGGCTAAATGAGTGTCAGTAACTGGACGCGTGGAAAAATTCAGTCTTTTTTCACCTTAAATGATTTGAAATTTCCTTTCATAATATCTCCTAACCTATGATAAGCCAACATTATCGTTACATATCACAACCTGATCATGAATTTTCAATTTACTGAACAACATTCACTCGATATGAGAGTTACCTACACTCGAATAACTACGCTGCCAGTTTTACTGTTACGACTATAGCAACTTGTAAGTTCAACTTTTTCTTGTTTTCTGATTTCCAAATAAATGAAAAAAACTTTCGGGGACCGTTCTGCTGAAAAAAAGTTTGCTATTTTTCTACGAATTTATCTGAAATTTTCACCATAGGTGTAAAATGATGCAACAATTTTTTTACTCATGTTTTTTTCGTAATTTTATTATAAAATTGATTTTTTTAAAGAAAAAAAATGACAAAAAAGGGTATTTCGAAAAAATAGATCTCTTCCTACAATTTTGAAGTTACAGAATTTGATGACTAACTGTATCATCTAAAGAAACATTAGAATAGAATTTCAATATTTTGATTCGTTGAATTTTAGGATTAAAAAACAAATATTTTTTAATCAAGACATCTTATTAATGTTATAATTTTCAAACTAAATAATTTTTCAAAAAATCATGCATCCATTTTTAGCTCTTCTTAAGTTCTATCGATTGATGTATTTGTCATTCCTGTACCTATAAAACTGAGGGAGAAGTAGCACTTCAAACGTCAACAAATTAAAGTTTTCAGGAGAGCCTGACATGCTCGTCACCTGGCCGTGTAATGACGTAAGTGACTGACCTTTCGCAAACTGTAGCAGACGAACGAACACACTTACAAAGCAGTGAAATATATCGTTAGATTCTGAAAAAATACTTATAACATGAGTCAAGAAACAGAAAAGTTTTAATTTTTGAAATTTGGGAGTAAGCCCATCCCCCCAATCTTAATTGGCTGTCATTTCATAAGCTATAGCAGACGAACGAACACACTTACAAGGAATAAAAGCATATCGTAAGATTCGTAATTAAATTCTCTATAACATGAACTCAGTAACAAAAAATTGAGGTTTTTGGATTTTGAGCCCTAAGGGTCATAGTGGGTGACATAATAATTAAACATAATGCTGCGCATTATGTTTAATTATTCTAGTTATGGTACGAGTAAATTATCACCTGTAAAATTGATGCACAGGGAATTGCTACCTATGTCAGTAATTCAAGCGTGACACTAGAATAGGTAGGTTGGGAAGTACAAGCATGTGAATGTATGGGCATCTGATAGCCGAATCTCATGAATTATTATTCCCTAGTAGTCTGTATGAGATTGTTTTGATAAATGTTGTACGGGAAATTGTGTTTTATAACAATGGGTTTATTTAACACTTTGACTGCGGCAGGTAAAGCTGAACTTGAATATTCTACTCAAATTCAACGCCAATTGTTGTAAGCAAGGTTGAAAATTGCAACTATTAACTGGATCATCCCTTCATTTAGTTAATTCATTCATTCAACTTATTACTATTTGTATGAATCTGCACACAAATAAATGAACCACGACTTGATGTTCATTTGTTTCGTGACATATGCAACTTCATCACAACACATGAGAATAAGATGATGTTGCTAGAAGAAATACGACTGAAAAAGACTAAATTCCTCACGAAGTCTATCGAGTAGCCGATATGGATTCTTTTGACTTCATTTGCGTTGTCAGAATGCAAAAGTGAGAAACCTCATCTACCTGCCAACAGCGCGTTCCAAATCATTATGGAACCTAAGTAAATGCTATCTTTAGAAATTTGAGAAAAGTTAACCATGCAATCAATTTTTTTATATTTCCCTGTATTACATCTAGAAAAACAGTTTTTTATCCGTCCTAAGGTGGCAGATCAATTTTAAGGAATAATTTTCACAAACGGATTTACTGTTTTATTTATTTAAAAAACAAACGAAGTCAAGTAACTAGTATCTCTCAAACTAAGACAGTAACATTGATACCCTTTAGTGGCAAGACATACCTGACCTGGATACTATAAGCAGAAATGTCTGTGGAAATAGCATTGAAGTTGCAAACAAAGTGTGAGTGACATAACAAGTCCCCGTGAAATCAAATTTGAACAGAGCACGACACAGTCGCTAAGTTTATGAGAGTAACACTCTTATTAAAGTCTAATCTAAAAAAAGCTCCCAGGCTTCGACAATGTACACAATATTCGAGCTGGGAAAAATGATCGATTCAAAATAACTGCAGCAACTTTCTCTGCAAATAGAGAAAGAACATTCATGTCCGCAATTCATTTTATTTTAGGTTCTGCGTGTTCGATCAAAACAAACATTCTTATATCTATTGTAACCTCTTTAAATTTTACATCTGAAATAATAGATTCTGCATTCGGCTGCCTAATGTGATGCACTCCATTTTTATTCCAGACTTTTCCTGGTTTGCAAACCTGCAGGCAGTACGAGATTGATGGCTCCAACCCCTCTAATGATCGTAAAATTTAATACTCGGTAAAACTTATTAAAGTACTGAGGACCGATGATGCGCATATTTACAGCACGAGCTTGAATAAATTGCAATGTATCTGAACAATTAATATGATCCCCAGGTGTGTAATTAGTGCATCATTATTCTAAATTTACAGCTGAAATTAACTCAACAATTAAACAATTGAACTTTTTGCTTGATGCCTTAATGTTACACATTTTCGGAGTGAAAGACAGCGCGCAAAAACCCTGAATCTTATCACTAAAATAACAGCTGAGCACAAGAAATTTCTCTGTTAACGTAAATGATTTAATTAAGGGATGAACAGCGACTTTCCCTTCGGAAGCCAAATCATGAAGTATTCCAATTCATTGCAAAGACCCAAGACGGCATAAATGTTCCCTTTAGAAAGAAGGAAGACATACGTTGAAACGATTGTTCAATAGCTGTTCCATCATGATGACAAGAGAAGGGTTCACATGCGACTGAAAATCAAAGTCAAAACACGTGTAGAAATTTCAACTTGAAATCACCCGTAGCCAAAAACTTTAAAAAGTGGCTCGTTCACAGCTCTATGGACGTAAGTGAATTAAAATCTCTAAGAAATTCTTCAACTCTAGGGAGCGTTACGTTTGAACAAAATTTGAGTACGGCATGAAGTGAAAAATGTTGACATAAGATCACAAAGAGAAACAAGCAGAAAAAATCCAGATGATCAAATTAAATCAATTTGTTGCGAAATCAGGAAAACGCATTTTGTTTTAATTGGTTCGTATCTTTCGATTTGAGACAGCGCCGTTTATATTGTAAAGATGTACATGTCCTCCACGATGCTACTTAAATCAGATCACTTCATAGAGATACAAGTCCGCCTAATGAAAAATAAAAAAATATGAAATTGCACAGAGTGTACTAAATAGTTAAATTTTATGTACTATTGTAGAGGAATTTTCCTTTAAATCAATGTCTTTTTCATGCATTACAAGGGCATCTAGAAATAAATTAAAACATAGGTAAATATTATGACTAATTACCGTAGATTTGTCCATTTTGTGCATGGAATGTCCACGACGTAAGATAGTTAAATATTAGGCGCAATCTCCGTAGATTTTTTGTTTTGTTCAAATTTCTACGTTCAGTATCTATGTCATTTATTTTACATAAAATCAGACATTAGATAGTTACAAAACAGACGAAATGACGATGGATTGTTCATTGGAAGTTTAGAATTTTCAAGTGCGTCTTTTGGTTTTCCAAACATGCCACTTAATAGACAATTGCGACTTCATTGCAGTAAATGGACATTATTTTCAACTTAAACATTTCAACTAATCAAGGTTTGAAGAATGAAGAAAAATATATTAACTACATGGCAAATATTCATAATTTTATGATTTCATGTATATATGTTCGACCATGTATCCCAATCAAGTCTGTTCTTTTCCATCAATCATATTTGAGAAAAAACAAATGACAAAGACATTTGAGTATTCATGATTTTACTTTCAACTGCGCACAAACAAGATCCATCAACAAGCTTCGCCACACTTTGAGGCGACAGTGACAGAAATTTCTGACGACCATAACAGAACTTAGAAACGACAGCTAGAAAGTTTTGAGATGAGTGCCAATCTACTCAAAGTCGTATTTTTATGGTATTTTAGCATGAAGCTAGTTTTAGGGAACTTGATACCGGCTTTTCATACTCTAGCTCTTACCAAGTTGTCTTGATTTGTAGTTTTCAATGTGAAGAGGAGAAATTTGTAAAAATAATGTCACTCACGTGTGATTTGACTGGTATCATTTATCACAATCAGGCATTAACATGAGTCTTCATGCATCGAATTTATACTAATTTATCGCACTTATCCTCATATATCGCTATATCTCAACCATGGATTGACATCATATAGCTACTAAGACGCTTTGACCCTCAACAGGTCGTGAATACGAGTTCTCAGATATCGTCACATCTCTTACGTATATGACTTTCCAAAGTATGTATGTACTGTAGATGGTCTTTAAATATTGATCTAACATAGACTGCTGTTATCCCTGAAAGATGATGAGCTTGAGGGTCATGATGGTGGAATGTTTTGGCGTTATCTCAAGTTTGTCCGAACATTAATATCGAAATCGAAAAATATCAAAAAAAGTCAGTGATTACTGTTGTTATCAAGTTAAGACGATAGGAGTTTCAGGGAAATTCAAAGTACAATGAACAAATCGACGACATGAGTTAACTGATTTTTTTTTCAGTCAATTTTTTACATTATCTTCCTAACTGGTAATTTTCATTCGCATCCACACGGCATGAGATACATTTTCAATGAAACCACGCCCTTAAAATGTTAATTTAGATTTCGAATCATTGAAAGCATCAACAAAACCGTCGTGGTTGGAAAATAGAACGTTAACGATCGTTATAAAACCCAGATTCAGTTCTGAAAGCCATTAAAAACGCCTAATGATAAAGTCCGCTTATCTTACAGGGGTGTGCAGAAAAGAAGCTCGCTTGCGCTGAGAGAATCAAGTGTGCGCTCGCTCGCCATGCGGACTGACGCTTCGTTACAAAACTGATCAAATGTCACATTAGCAAATTAGTACATCAATTTCGCAGAGCGCAATCCGAGAACAAGAGCATGGGTGCGTGATGGCATTGAAATCCTATTAATCCGTACAAAATTATCTTATTTTATCACAAGGAACGCAACTTCAATTGAAAGCATCGATTTAAAAATGAAGTTTCATGTTGATATTACTTTAATCACACAATAAATTTCATTGTACAACCACAGAACGACAGCCATAATACAACATCCTGCAAATCAGATTTGAACCGTCAAAGCAATTTTTTATTGATTGGGACAAAACAGCTGGAGACGACACAAGCGAGAACCACCTGGCACTCACCAACAGGTGGTGGCCCAGCCCCGTCTATTGCATGCTGAGGTCGCACATTGCAGGAGCAATACGAACAGAGAATTGCGGCGGCTGCTGCACCAGCACAGCAGTTGCGTTCAAACTGAGCAGCAGCTCGAGTACTCCAGTCTACGGGGCAGAGCTGGGCGCAGCGGGCACGAAGACATAACCTCACACGACCACAGCAAAATCATCACTGACTGCAACTTCCAAGTTTTCAGAGTTTGGTAATCGGAAGCCGACGTTGTTTCCGTCAGAGGCTCATTACAATCCGGAACTCGATTGCAATTCCATCTTCCGACCGATGGAAGTTGACATCACTTGTGTACGCTTCAGATAAGTGAGCGTATAAACAATAGCGCGGGAATCATCTAAACGAAAAGCCATGTATCTATAATAACGGATGATCTATCTAGAACTGTACGCGGTGTAATTGGAACAGCCCACGATGTATTTGGTATGTATATGAATAATATTCCCTAAAAATTCCTTATTATACTGTACACCTGGCTAACAATTAATTTACGAGCATGCGTCATAGGTTAATGAACAGTTCATCATTTGACATCAATTCTGAAAATATCCGATTGTCTAACTGAATTCATTGATTTCTTGTGGTCATTTTCATCGCACTGAGGTCACCGTGGGCAAGTGGTTCAGAACGCGTGCTTTCCACGGAAAGGGTCGCTGGTTCGGTTCCCGACCTAGTGAATCGTACAGTTGGGAAAAGGAACAACTTAGCCATAATCCTCCCCTCCTCACAGGTATCGGAAATGGGCGTCGACTCAACCGGGGATTAACCGTCATTGTATCCTAGTGTTGGTAATGAGGCATTTGACAACCAACGGACATGACCAAAAGTTTCACACTTGCTTAGAATACAACAAAAAACTATTTTTTTCCTATTATTGACATGTATCTGAAGTGCTTTCTCTCCCTCGCTCTCACATGCAACGACTGCGTCACTTGGCCACCTGCAATTTTAAATTGTAAGCTCTATGCCTCTCTTGAGACTGTGATGCGCGAGGCAGCAGAAACCGCCGTCCTACCATAACGGAACCTCATGTTCAGCGCGTTGCACCACGCGTGATCAGTAAAATCGTAAGATAAAACATTGAAACAATGCAAAATTTCACCAGATCTTGTGGCACAGTGATGCATTTCCCAGACGTTCTTTCCCTGTATTTTTAATGCGTTTTGTCCGGTAACCTACGCCCAACACATGTTTGTCGACCACGCAATTTACTATCATAATCTATAGCACTATAAGCGAACGCCTGTTGCTTTTTTTGTAAAACATATATTGCTTTGCGATATGGCAGAGGTTACCAACTTGGAGTGTTCGTACCCCTAGGGGTGCGAGAGGATATTCTAGGGGGTGTGAGAAAACTCTAGGTAAAAATAGGATATTGGCAATTTGTTGGCATTTTAATTTCAGGAGGTGCGAAGTTCGAATGAAACTCCTTTAGGGGTGTGGGGCGAAAAAAGGTAGGGAACCCTAAAGCTAAAAGCTATCTGTTCCAAGATGCTCTAACGCAACGCAGGTGTAGACGCGCCTGGTGTCCTGCCTGCCAAGTGTGTCGAGTAGCGCTCAGTTTCGCATTCCGGACACAAACAAACCTGTCCAAAAAAGGACACGAAGTCTTCCTCACTTGCGCAGGTAGACCTGACATGTACTCCTGATTGGTCTCCTTTAGGCTAAAATTTCCCCTTTTGAAGTCGAATGTGACCATAAAATTACTCTCTTTAGCAAACCTGCAGAATTGCCACATTGAGAGTAGTTTTTAAGGCAAAATGCTACTTGAATAGGCTAAATTTGATCACATTGGTCAAAAAAAAGGCTATCTAACAGCCTTGTATCTACGTTTCTGACTCGCACTCGGCCGATTCTTGTTGTGACTTAGAGACAAATCACGTACCATTGCCGTCGTGTTTATCAGTCCAAACCCTGTTATTATATTTTTAGAATTTCTATCTCTATTTATCTATGATTTCTATCTATGAATATTCATTTTCTAATTTTACGCTCCATTTCTTTCACCAGCTATCGTCTTAACATTCGGTATCTTCTTTACCAGTTCCTTACGTTGAAGAATGTGTTCTTCTAATTATTTCATTTCATCTGTGCTAGTATAGTTAACATTAACTCGGTTTCTTTCCTTAAATTTACTCTACTAGTGCAGTTATCACGGCAAAATTTTTCCCTTAAGTGACTCTGCAATGTGATGTGATTTTTATGATAGAAGTAGTGAAATTTTAGCATTGAACATGAGCGTGCCTGAGTCAAAACGAGCAAGTGCATGGCGATGGAGAGGAGGGAAATGTCGCGTACCCATTACGCATCCTACAGGTTCTCGAGATGACGCATGAGAAAGATAAATCGACGGTATATTTTTAAAGAAGATAAAACCTACAGGAATCCTGAAGACCGGAAAAGAGAATGAACGAACGACGAAGGAAATGAAGGAAAATGAAATAGCTGACATACGTCACTTAGGGAGGTAAAACTAACCAAATACGTAAGTGATGGAAATTAAAACAGGCGAAATACGTCAGTGACGAGAATGAAAACGGACGAAAGACGTCAGTGAGGGAATTACAAAAGATTAAAAAAAAAACAAAGCAGAAAAAGATGACGATGCTGAGCGCACAGAGGCTATAGAAGCGGGGTGGAAATCTTTGCACATAACCGTAAGTTTTTCTTTTCTCCGTCCTAGTAAATTTTAGGCCTAGAGCAACCAAAAAAATGATTGAAAATACAGAACTATCGCACCTTTGAAACCGAAAAATTATGGAGAATACGTTTCATAGTTGATAAACATGAACGCTATTAAAAATTAAAGATAATTAGCATCATGGTACCTAGAATTGACAACAATGTTATAACGCATAGCACAAAAAATAATAATTTCCAATTTAGCGTTAATAACGACAAGCTAAGAATCACGGTAAGGATCAGCGGCGTACCATCAGAAGATTGCGAAGCTAAGCAACGTAGCGGGCTCAAAAATTGCAACAATCAAGGAACAAGTAACCAAACGCCCTCTCTGTGAGGCGAAGACAGCGATGCTGCACAACATCACACAGAGAGAACGTGTCGCTCAACAGTTTTTAAAACAGTAATCCGAGATCTTACAATAGTGCGTATAGTTTTCTCGCTGTCTTACTCTGTTCAGAATAAAAAAATCTAACTGAACTCTTAAGTCTCACGGAAGTTTCTTACGCAATATATTTCGAATGATGGCGTGGTGCATCCCAGTACATTTATCACGAGTCTGGAGGTAGCCCCTACCACCAAAGATCTTTCGAAATAAAAGTTTCTGGGTCCTCTGTCATTGCCTGATGCCTTGTGGTATGAACAACAGTTTCCGAGCATCGGCATTTTTTTATCGCGAGCTCTCCGGAATTAAACATCTTAATTACTGCTCGATACTATCAATTCTACTTGTTGTTTTGCTCAGGACGATGATGATGCCTGTGATACTGCGGTTATTCACAAAAATATCTCCAAGGAGCCTTACGATATCAGAGTAGTAGCCACTATTGAATTTCACCAGCTGCACTCCGCCTCTGCCCATTACTTCTCTTCATTTCGTACGTCCCTGAAATCCAGGCTATTCCAAGCTCCTAACGAAGCTCATTGTTGTAAGTTTAGAGGCGCCACACGGCCGATATTGAGCGGCCAACCGCCGACCGCCGCCGATAATGAAACCAAGATGTGCCTTCAGTGATGGTGTAAGGCCAATGCAGCGCAGAGCTAATGAAATGCCGATGCCGGGTCAAACTTAATGAAGCATCGACACAGCCTCGATGATAATGAAAAGCCCACGTAGTGTCAATGATAATGAAGCACCGATGTAACGTCAATGATGATGAAACCTTAACGCAGCCTCTAAGATATAGTAATATAACGAACGAAGTTAACGTCAATGATGCAACATCGAGGTCTCGTTAATGAAAATGAAACATAAACGTAGCGTCAAGGAAAATGAAGCACCGACGTACCGATGATAATGAAACACCGACGTAGTAATGATAATGAAATAATGATGCAGCGTCAATGACAATGGAATAACCACGCAGCGTCAATGAAAATAAAATAACGACATAGCGTCAGTGACAATGAGATAATGACGTAACGTCAATACCAATTAGATAAGGACGTCTTCTATCGTGAACGTAATAACCTCTGGGCAAAAAGTAGCCGATAATGAACGTTTTGAAACATGGAATAATGCAATGAGCCAGCAGGTATAAATAAACAGACAAAAAGTTTGCTCCAATTATTGAATATCGATGATATGAATGAAGCAAATTTGCACTTTCAAAAATAGTTTTTAAGTCCAGCTTCAAAATTGGTTTTAACGGTTATGAAACACGCAAGTGAATTTGAAACCCTTTCTGAATTGTTTCAGTAGTAAAATAATGTCAAAATTGTAAGAAATTCAGACGCAATAAAACACCAAAGCAGTTAAAAGCACAGCATTTAGCTACGGATTCCATTTAGCTTCGGATCATCTTGAAATAAAAACACAGTGCCACGTACTCCCTAAGCGCTGTGTTTAATTGAAACACGTCGAGCCAAAACCTGTTTTTTAGACAGGAGCACGTCATCTACTACACGTTATTTTAAATTAGATTTTCTTGGCCTTAAGGCGAGACATCATCTTTAAACAGCGGCCCAGCGTTATTTACTACATATATCCTCTTTATGCAGTCCTAAATTAGAAGCTCTTGCCCAAGTCGAGATCTCTTCTGTAAACAGAAGCACTTGCGTCATTTGCTTTACAGATGAGAAACTTGATTGTGCATCCCAATTGGTGCGTAAACACTGAGTTTCAATTTGGAGCTATTTATGTTTTTTGAGAGCAACAGAGGCTTATACAGAGTAATCGGCATAAAATCAGCATTGATTCATTCAAAAATTAATGGGTTAGGGATAATATTCTGTAAAACGTAGTCACATGCTAAAATAGAACTCCCTACTTCCTCGTAGAAATCGAGACTTGCCCGTTCATGCCCCGGTCCCCTTTAAGATGGAATGTCATCGAGTCATCAGCCTTCAATTTCTTTCCAAAATTTTTTCTTTGACGCCAATTCAGGGCCGCGCGTGATAGGCGTCACAAATGCGCCGATACAAAAGCTCCATTACGCAATTGCACGTAAATCGTCTGCGTGCAGAAATCGAAAACCTTTTGGGGAGCGAAAAATATTGCGGTCATTCTTGCGCAGCAACCATCCATGGTGACGAGTAAGGCTCCTATCGTGATAGCGTAGTTCCGGTGATATATTGTACACCTGATGCAAGCAACCGCAAGGGACGTTAATTTTTCTTCTGTCGTAATATTTGAAGTTTTCAATCATTTGAGCAACTCGTGCACAGCCATAGAACAAATTATTACATTAATATTGCATTAGTTAGATTAAGACTTCCTTGCCCCAAGGTGATCTCAAGAAGGCAAAGAGAAGGGACCATTTAGGTTAGACTGCTGAATATGAGGAATCAATGCACAAGACGTGTTTCCACACAGTATACCTTCGCATTGAAAACCCACGGAAGGAATAAATCGAAAGAAAAGACCAAAAAGAGATAGCGAAAAAGACATGAAAACTGAAAGAAGCAAATAAGGCATGAAAGGAAAAATCCTGGAGGCCTATCTACAGCTGAAGGAGCCTAACAGTCTCTTTCTTCCCTGGGGGCGCCCTTCCTTACGGATTAGATAGACGAGCCAACTGACCTAAACCTACTGCCTGTCCTATGTTCCCTAGAAGACCTTACGAGCAAACTAAACTCACAAAATCCATAAAAAATAAAAATTAAGTTTTGCGTCTAAATTTTAGCTTTAGCGGTTTGGAAATTCTCTCTGTACTGTAGTATCTTCTTTTGGACGCGGATCTTGGTTAACGCGGATTGAAAACTTATCAATGTGTAGTATAATTAATTTATTTTAAGAACAGACATACCAATTAGGTATCGGAAGCATTGAAGTGTATGTTATTTTTACTAAGCATGGATAATAGGCAGTTCTGATTGTAAAAATCAAAACCAGAAAACAAAATTTGTCTAATTTATTCTATCGCAGGCTTTACAAGTCCTACAGACAGAACGTAAACATCATCTCACGCGCTGCATCTCACTTGGTGTAAAGCCGCTCATTTTTCTGCTCATCACTTTTTCTCAACTCGAAAAATTCGAAGGATTCAACGTAATTACGTAACATCAAATTATCAGATGCATTCAACGTGCGAATGAATGATCAAGAACGTTGTGTTAATTTTATGAACATTAATTCAAAACTTCTGGTCGACAAAAAGGTCTTACTCAGCTTGCGAAGGTTTCTTCAGAACATGAACAGTCGTGCGCATTGCGTATCGTCCCTTTAACGAGTCAGCGTAAGATTTGAGCGCAGTGTCAGAGCACACCAGCAAGAGTAGTCACGCAAAAAGTTTGACAGCAATACTTATCCATATGGAGCAACATCATGCTATTATGACGCTAGTTCTGCATCAATTTATTCAGTCAAAGTTGCTTACGAATAATAAACATATACATGAATACATGATCAATACACTTACATATCTAACTTACCTAACTCATATCCAACATATTTGGATCAGTTATCCATTATTTAGAGAACTTTCGTGGACAGCGTTGTTCAAATTTGTAATGGGACTCCTCTGTGAGTCCCATCTGAGTGAGAGGTGCTAGAAAAATCTGGTTCGTTTTAATTCATGTTCGGCGAAAAGATAGGAAACACATGCCCTAATCGCATGAGCGAACTCAGAGTTGTCTAGCATATTTTAAGCATTCACGTTCATGAGTTGGCAATTTTGAGTTAAAATTTCGAGTGTCCTTTTCAGTAATGCCAGCATTCATTCCTTGATGAGAACATTGTGTGGAGATAATTTTCCTTCTTGGTCTTGCCCATCTTCATTGCTACGATCATCTCTGATAGTAGAATGCATGTGTGATGACTTAGTCCTTTCAAGGCTTCGGGTTACACACACGATCATGTATACCGAAATGCAGTTGTTCTTCATCAGTTTATAATGTAATCGGTGTTCGTGCTGTTTAATATAATGCCAGCTGTCTAATGCAAGACTTGGTTATCATACTGCTCATTTTACAAAATATCTATGAAAGAAGGATCTTCAAAATACTGCATTTGAAAGCTAAATCAGATTAGATCATTAGTTTAAGCTTCCCTAACCACAACAAAGTCTTCCCAAGAGAAGAAGGAGGAAGGTACCAAATAGCAAATATAATTTTAAGGGAATTAAGAATCTAGGCCCAAGTGTGCTGCCTCGCAAGATCCCCTGCGCATAAAAATAGTAAGTTAGGAAGGAAACTTGTGAAACAAGATAAAAGTTGAACGAGGAAGTAATATTTGCTGAAAAAAGGCAGTAGTGAATCGAAAAAAGGATGATCTGTAACTAAACGAAAAGCCTATTCTGTTCCAACCAAGTAAGTGCCTACATTACCCTCACCTCGGGACCCACATTTTCCTTGGGTGCGCTTAGCTGCCAAAAAGCGCATTTAATTTTATTCATAAACTTAATTGCAGATTCCATGTTCTCTTCAATTATTTTCACTGTACTAATGTCCGTTTCAAAACTTTATGTCACACTGAAAGAATTTTTAAATATCTACTCGAAATCTGCAGACACCAGTGAAGAGGAACCCTAGAACGGTAAAGTATTTACGTAGTACAAGTGGGAAGTGCATGTTTTTGGACGGCTAGTTGTTTCGGCGATGGTAGGGATTAATGAGCTTGCTCGACATAGGCCGACAGGTAAGAACATTGCAGCAATGGAGAGTTGGAATGTTGTCCATCGTTGGACTACGCAGTTTGCTTAAAATGGGGATTCTGCTTTCCCACACTATCCTGATTGATCTCTTTGCAATTTTTGCCGGAGTTACCTTGAGTCACGAGTGTACGAAACAAATTTAACACAACTGAAGAAACGAAAATTATCCATCCGCCGCGAGCTTGATGGGCCGTTGGCAAATGAAATGTTGCACAGGCGGTGCGCAACTTTGAGAAAAAACTCGAAATTTTTATCTAGTAGAGCGGACGTCAAATGACAAGATATTTTTCAAGCGTAATTCAACAAAAATATAACAATTTACATTTTATTTGACGCAATTGAATTTGCTTTATCATTGAATCTATGAAGTTGTTCGACTCTGAGAATGACGCGACGTCTTTTCTCTACTCTGTATAATGGTGCAAAAAATGCAAGACATTAGATCACACTTTTTGACACAGACGAGTATCTTGAACATTCAGTTCGCGCGATCGTCTGATTCGAAAGCGTCTTCGATGTTTCCTTTTTAGAGAAACTTAGAAAACATTACCTTTTTGAATTGTAAAAATGAAATCAGGAAACTAACATCACTGCTTTCGAAGAAAATTGTTGTTAGTTATTGATTTATTAATAATTAAAATGCCACCACATTTCAGAGAGAGAAAAGTTGTTTTTAATTCACCATAAAACGTTCCTCATCATTTCAAAGTAACATCTTCTCAAAAAGGGAGTCGTTTTAAAATAATGTAGCTGTACTCAGAGAGCACTCGCAAATAGCTTGAGTATTTCAAGAAACCTTCATCTATCTGAGACTCGAAACCGAGAAAATACGTTGTAGGAAAGAATTTGTAAGAACTGCACACCAAATAAAAGAGAAACGAGAATACCCCATGAACTACGGTTCGAGATGGAGACAAAATGTGAAAAAAAATTGAGTGTGAACTTGTATATTTCCAGAAAAGATTCCGCAATTTTCTCGAACAACTCGCACAATTTTCTGCAAGCTCCATTATCAAGTTCCCTTCGAGGAAATTTGCCAGAACAAAAGAGTAGTAACTTCTCAGGTGTACGTTTAAAGCAGGCAATTTATTGCAAATAAAAATCAAGAGATAAAATCTGGGTGACTTTCCTACCGACCAAGCGAAAGAAAAGACATCTGATATCAACAATACGCAACCGTAGAGGGCACGAGATCGCCTTTAAAGTTTCAGCTGGGCAATCGCAAAAGTTGTTCCTCCGTAAATGAGCCCACAAGGAAGGCAGCCTCGCGGAAATAAAATTACTCTGCAGAGGTAATTTGAGCGCAACAACGCGTAATAAAATTCGCATTTGCGTCGTGCATGCAATGCGCCGATTTTTACGGGGTTCACTTCGAGCTCAGCCGCAAATTTCGCCTATTTTATTGTGTGGATTACCGAGAAAAAATCCCTTTAAATTTGAGTGCCCAGAGTTGGGAATGGCTTCTGGAAGTTTGGGCATAATTGGAATTTCGGAGATTCGGAGAGAAGTATAAAATAATTCTGGGTATTAAACTGATATATGTTTCACAGACGTAAATGAATAGGAAAATGAACTTACAATACAAAAGATAATTGTTGAGCAAATACAAAATCATTCCCACATTAATTTAGTTACTTGAGTTGCCTGTGCACGTTAAACTATCATCCATTGAAGAATATCCCTAAATAAATAATGAAGTATTTTTAACTCGTATTATTACCTGAAGGCTACGTAGCAACGGTAAGTAATTGCTTTCCAACAGCAATTTGTTTACATTTATTTAAAACCCTTTGAAAGTTGTCCCAACATAAGGAAAGAGGTCGAAAAATTAACAAAAAATTAATTAATTCATCCCTAAATCTTCGTTAATATACTATACGAGCAGATCTGATCAGCACATAACGCCGCCATTTTTAGCAGCGCGAGTACATCTATGTTGATTGATGATCCACCAGTTGAGGCAGTGGGATAAGCTTTGCCTTCCAAGAATTCAGACCAACAAGTTTTACTCACATACGGAGGGCGACAGTCAATCCTGAATTTTCGAGAAAGCCGTGGCAGCCTAAAATGCAGGATTGACTACCGCACCCCGCGTTATGGCGCACCATCAGATTTGCAAACAATCCGCTCATGCGTGTCAGTGACTCAGTATGCATAGTCTCCACAAGCCAAGCAGGGTTTACTGACGCAAATGCGTTTGGCAAAGAAAAAGTTGCTAAATTGAGCGGTCTGGGTAAATCATTTGAAAATTCCTAGAGAATGCAGAGACACGCCGAAGCAAGAGACCTTCAGTTAGAATTTTGAAATCTACTAAAATTTAGTGAGTCTACAAGAGAAACCGAGTTGCTGAGAAGCAGAAGTCTTCTTTATTAGTCACACATACAGATCATGCTTTCCATATAGGCTCCATGAATACGAAGCGTATGCTCTGAGCCAGCAGATGCCTGCGTAAAAATATAGCTGTTGCGCGCAGCTGGCATCCACCAAGCTCGAGAACCAGAAAAGCAAACCACAAGCTTTCAATACAAGTTTTCTACCCATATTTTCAAAAGAGACGCGTGTGTTCTTTTGTCCGTCATACTTCAACCACATAATAAAACAGAGAACGTAGCACAGATACACAATTCAACTTCGTGTGAGTGTACGTATATGCTAAAATAGTGATCCGCGAAGCGTTCCCTTTAATCATTCAAAAGTTTCCGCAGAACGATTCCTACTAATCTGTTACAATAACGCCGTCATTGATCACAGGAGCACTCAAGTGTAAAAAAGTAATAAAAAAACATTAGTACACGCAAGAACTCCTAAACAAGGCACTACTCAAGACTCAACAAGCGGAGTGCGAACACGAGACCAAATATTTTCGGCGCAAAGTGAGAGCGCCACACGAAGAAGGTTCGGTCTCGCGAGCGTCGTGACGCGCGGCCAGTTGGGGAAAAATGTGCATCGTTTGACGGCGACAGGGCATTAGAGTATTGTATTGGGCCGAGCCCACATGTATAGTTCCTGCCCGTCTGAGGGTCGCGCTTGCACGGCACTCGACGCCTCTGCGTCCGTCTTGTGTTTATTGATGTGGCCAACGAGGTAGTGTTATTGATGTGGCCAACGAGGTAGTGTTATTGATGTGGCCAACGAGGTAGTGTTATTGATGTGGCCAA
>JACJUY010006053.1:30666-47319 GCA_014220935.1 Platorchestia sp. MABIK | reverse complement strand
ACCTTCTCAACTCTTCGACATTCCTGGGAGCTTCCATATTCTGAATGGCGTCAGTTTTTTGTGGGGATGCCTGACTTCCCTCCTCATTAACTCTGTGTCCCAAAAATTCAACATCATTAGTTTTAAAAACGCATTTAGATTTGTTCAATTTCAAGCCCGACAATTTTAACCTTTGCATTACAATCGACAATATTTTATCATGCTCAGCTTCAGTCCTAGCGAACACCAAGAGATCATCCATATACATAATTACGCCCTCAACATCACGGATAAGCTCGTTCATTTTGCGTTGGTATACTTCCGGTGCAAGATTAATCCCCATTGGCAACCTTTTAAATTTAAATCTACCAAATGGAGTAATGAAAGTTGTTAACATTTGCGAATCCTTTGAAATTGGAATTTGATAAAATATTGATGCAGCATCAAGCTTTGTAAATAATTTGGAGCCTGACAATTTGTACGACAATTCTTCAAACGTAGGAATTTGAAAATTTTCTCGTTTCAAACTCTGGTTGAGTTTCCTAAAATCCACGCAAATTCTAACTTTCTTTTGTCCATTCGATTCAGAACCTTTAATAACTGAAACAATGGGACTTACCCACTCAGTTGGAACAGTGACTGATTCAATGATTCCCTCTTTTACCATTTTATCCAGCTCGATTTTAACAAGTAATCTTAAGGGCACTGGTACACGTCTACTGACATTGATAGCGCATGGGATAGCATTTGGTTTCAATGTGAACTTGACTGGCTCAGTGTCCTACTTTCCGAAACCATAAACAGATTCGACATCATTCACAAATTTAACTATTCCCAACTTTACCGCTAAATTTCTACACAGCAAATTAGCAGAGTAGTTTCCCGGTTGAAGCACGTAACACGTCACCCATTTACTTAAATTTTAATATTTAAAGCACAAGAAAACATTCCAAATAATTTTAGTTCTCCATTTGGAGTAAAAAGTTTCCTATCTGATTCTGAAATTGGGCATTCGTGAGATATAATTTTATACGTGTTGTAGTTAACTACGTTTACATCAGCTCCTGTATCCACCTTGAAAGAAATATTAGACACGGAAGCTAAAGAGACTTGAACAGCCCAATTCAAAGATTCCCCATCTGTACGTTCACCGAGATATGCAGGGTAGTTGTTGCTGGGATCAGCCTCTCGCCGACTGTAAAAGGAAGCCTCGATCTGACCAATAGCAGCTCTCGAAGTGGCATCCGACGAATTGGCGCGCTTGCAGACTTTGGAGAAATGATTCTTCACATCGCAATTATGACACTTCTTACCATATGCAGGACATTTTCCTTTTCCATGAAATGTACCAAAATATCCACATCGCTCACTTTTATTTTGAGCTGCAAATGACGAGGTAAATTTCCTTTCTTCCTTTACCCTAGAAACGTCCGACGAGTATTCCATGGCTCTTTCCATCCTTCTTCCTTTTCTGACTTCACAATAGGTCCGTGAAAATTCGATGACTCTGTCCAGCGAAAAATTATCTCTATTGGATAAATATAGGTGCTCCAGCCTCTCTGCTAATTCTTCGTTCCGGATTCCTGCAATGAACTGATCCCTAATTCTCTCTTTCAGCAGATTTCCAAATTCACAGTCTTGAGCAGCAGTGTACAAGGCTCGCAAAAAAGTTTCTTCATTCTCGTCAGCTCCCTGCATCCTACGCTGAAAGTTCCTCCGGTGTCTGGTAATATTTAATTTGGGTTTAAATAACTATCGAATTTAGTCAGCACTACATTAAAATCAGTCGGCTCACCCTTGCTAAATGAAAGTGTGTTGAAAACTTCTTCGGCTTCGGGACATATCACATACTTGAGACTAGCTACCTGCACCTCACCGTCTTCTTTGTGAAGCTTAGCTGCAAGTCTGTACGTTAAAAACGATGCTTTCCAAGCATCCCAACGGGGCTCAAGGAAGTTCAATGCAGCAGGCGTACGATAATTATTAGCCATGTTCATTCCGGGGCACCATGTACAGGTATTGAAGGGCGTCAATAACGATTAGGCAGAGCACAACATAAAAGGTCCTTTTATTAAGAAAGTCCCGTTATAACTGATTGCGTCATGTGGAGTTGACCGTCAAGCTAAACTAATCTCATATTAATAACTAACAATAAATGTTACTCTTAGGCGAACACCGTACAACTATGAGCAGCAGCAGCAGCACGGGTAGCCCGAATCCGCTCGGCCCGTGGGGGAAGCATATGGAACAACTAGTGCCTTCTATTGTTGAATAGCTTATAAAAAACGCAAAGTTGGGCAACTAGCCTTCTGTGCGCCAGAGACGGCAGCACCAAGCCCGGACATAGCGCTGATGCAGATCTTACAATGCGATCCATGAGACGCAGGTGGCAATCAGCCGCAGAGCCCCAAACTGACGAACAATACTCGAGCAAAGGAAGAAGAAAGGCACAGAAGCCTCTCGGCACCAACTGAGGGTCCTGATAAATTCCACCAAATACCCTCAGGATCCCCAGCCTTTTGGGGACCAGTGAGACTACCCTCCGCACATGAGCCTCAAATGTGAGCCTCCCGTCAAACCGCACACCAAGGAAATCAAGTTCCGGGTAAACCTCAAAAACTCTCTGACCTATGACTAGCTCACCGAACGGGGGTTCACTGGTCCTGGATCTACTCACTATGAGCGCCTTTGACTTACTAGGATTAAGTATCATATTTCACCTCAAGCACCATTCGTTGATGCGTAACAAATCAGCATTCATGTCTTCCACCACCGCTGGACGCAACATGGGACCGGGCACAACGGCGACCAATGACGAGTCATCAGCATAAGCAATAAAATTACTTCGCACAAGATCAAACATCTCACTGGTGTACAAAACAAACATGAGAAAACCAAGTACACTCCCCTGGGGCACACCTGAGACAACCTCACATCAGTCACCCGCCACTTCGTCAACCACCACTCTCTGCCTTCGTCCAGACAAAAACTCTTCACATATCGATAACAACTTGCCACCAACCTCTGCGAGTGCCAACCTGTGCAAAACACCTACGTGGCAAACTCGATCGAAGGCCGCGCTGAAATCCAACTGTACAACCACAGCCTCACGACCAGCATCCAGAGCAGTCTGAAGCAGGTGGGACAAGGATAATAGCGCGTCTGCACAGCCTAAGCCACGTCTGTAAGCAACTTGAGCTGCAGGGAGGAACCCCATACTCTCACAATATCGCGACAGTCGACAAACAATTAGCCGCTCGAGCACTTTTGCTAGGACTGGAGTGATAGAAATGGGACGATAATTCTCCACCAGCGGAGAAGAAGGACCCTTAGGGACATCCGTCACATTGGCTGTTCTCCAGCAACTCGGAAATCGGCCAGACCTAATCAGTAACCTAAAAATGACACTCAGTTTGGGAGCTTGCACCTCAGCCGTCTCCCTGAAAAACAGCGGAAACACACCCAACGGGTCGACCCCACCACCCACATCAAGTTCAGAGAGTAAACGTCTAACCTGTCCAGACCTAAACGCCAGCGAACAACACAAGGGTCTTGGGTAGCATGTGGGAGGCAATACAAAATTCTCCCTACACTGCTTACCATCAAATTGAGTGGCGAGCAGCTGCGCTTTCTCTACAGGATCAACCACCAGTACCCCTCCAGGGCCTAGGAGGGCAGGAAGAGCAGACCTAGCACCAAATACAGCTCCCTTCAACGTAACCCACCATTTGTGCGAAGACGAGGAGGAATTGAGGGCATCCTGCAGTCGCCGCTCATGTTGACACGCAACTAGACAGCTCTATCACTGCCTCACTGTACGCACAAAGGCGCAATTCGAAAATGCCAAGAATGTAAGCTTCGTACTCACTCTACCCTGTTCTAAGCACACTGCGCCACGCTCATGGCCACGCTCGCAGCAGTCCGCCGACCACCAGCGAGATGATTGTCTCACTGTGGCGGTGCGCACAACTTTGCATAGTCCTCTCGCAGCGGCAGACACCACAGTATCTAAAGATAGGAAAAGAGCGTTTAAATTGACAGAAAAGAGGTCGTGGAGTTGGTCTGATTATAAAAAAATTCTTTAAATTGGAAATTAGAAGAAATTCCTGTTGGAAACGAACCTGAGAGTGAAGATTGGTTAGCAATTTAGTGTGAAAGAGTGATAGCAAGAGAAAGTGTTATTGTGATGTTGTGTTATATGACAACTGGTGGGATTTTAGGTCAGCAGCATGAAAGAAAATTGCCGTATAAAAATGGCAAACTGGGAAGAATTTAGGAATGAATTGAGGAGATGTAACTGGAACAGGTGTGGAAATGTAAATGACCTAAATGGTGAGATTGCAAGAACCTTGTATGATGTGGCAGAGCAAAAGATTGGTAGAATAAAATGCAGAAAAAGTACGGGGAATGCTAGGTGGTTTACTAGTGTGATAAAGGAAGAACGAACGAGAAACAAAGCTTTAAAAAGAAACATCGCAATATGAAGAATATGTGTGAAAGACACAAAATTAATGAGAATGAATGGCAGAGTGCATGGAATGAGTACAAGGACTAGTTAAAGAAAGTAAAGAGAATGATTAAAATTGCTAGAGTTAAAGAGGAGAGACACCAAGTAGAAAATCTAAGAATAAAAGGTGTGGATGGAATAAAAGATAGGTATAAGTTTGTACAAGGTAATGACAGAGGAAGTGAAGTTCAAGTTTTAAATGAGTAGTCAATGGTTGCAATGTGCGAGATAGGGTGCAAATGGTGAAAGCAATTGAAGACTACTGGGAGGGCATTGGTGGAATGAATGAGCAGGTAACAGATGACGAACCCGTAAATTTTCTGATTGAAGAACATGAGCTGCAAATGGAAGACGAAATCACTTATGAAGAGATTGTAAGTTTTTTGAAGAAAGTGACAAATGGAAAGACATGTGGCCCTGATAAGATCCCATATTAGTGCTAGAAATGCGGAGGAGAGAGTGTTGTTAATATGTTGAAATGATTATTTGATAAGATACGGAAGAGTCAAAGAGTACCGGTTGATTGCAAGTGTAATGTAGTTCTATAGCACAAGGGTAAACATAAGAGTATGAAAGAACTTGAAAATTACAGGCCAATTGCCCAGGCTGACACAGTATGTGAAATTTTTTGTGGTATTTTGAAAGATAGAATGACATATTTAGTTGAAGAATTAAGAGTCCTGGGAGAAGAACAGAATGGTTTTAGGCAAGATCGACTAGATGAAGATAATCAGTTTTTAATGAGGGAAATAATTGAGCGAATGAGGAAGGATGATAAGAAGGTACATTTAGCATTCTAAGATATTGAAAAGGCTTATGACAAAGATGATTATGTTAGGCTGTTCAAAATTTTAAGAAATGCTGAATTTAGCAGAAAGATAGTAAACATGTACAAAGTCTGTATGAGAACACAAGCGCTATCTACAGGTTAGGAAATTTGGAAACAGGGCAAGTGAGGAGTGTTAGAGGAGTGAGACAGGGCTGTACTCTGTCTCCCCTGTTGTTTGGATTGTGCGCAAAAGAATTAGCATTTCGACTGAGAATGAGTGGCATAGGACTGAAAGTTGGTAATGAGAAACTGAGTTCTTTGTTGTGTGCTGATGATGTGGTTGTGGTTAGTGAATGTGAACATGAACTACAAAGGATGCTTGACATTGTGAATGGATATAGTATTTTTTTCAAAATGAACTTTGGCGCCGATAAGAGCAAGGTTATGGTTATTAATAGTGACTAGCAGGACCCGTGGAAATTTCATGGACAGTGCCATTTTAACGCTAGGTGGATTCGGTCATCATTGCCTTACTAATTCCAACAAAACCTTTTCTAACCTAACTCATCACAACATATTCTAACCTATCCTATCCTAACCGAACCGTTCCCGATAATATGTCAAACATAAAAAACTGTGGACCCATGATAAAATTCCGTCAACATTATCTAATCTATCCTAACCAAACATATCTTAACCTTTCCCAACCTAACATATCTTATCCCATCCCATTCTTACCTACCCTATCCTAACCTAACATATCTTAATCTATCATATCCTAACCTAACTTAACCAATGTCGTCATTCAGCTAGGTGGACTTAAGAAAAAATTTGGTCAACATTACCTTACCAATTCTAACATGACATATTCTAACCTAACCTACCCTTGCCGAACATATTCTAACCAATCCTACCGTAACCTATAGTAACCGAACCGATCATGATAATACGTCATTATAAAACCGTGGACCCGTGAAAAAATTCCATCAACATTACTTAACCTATGCTAACTTAACCTAACTTGACATAACCTAACCTATCCAAACCTACCCTAACCAAACCGATCCGGATAATATGTCAAACATAAAAAACCGTGGACCCGCGAAAAATTTCCATCAACACTACCTAACCTATGCTAACCTATCCTTTCCTTCTCTAACATATCCTAACCAAACCTATCCTAACCGAACTTATCCCGATAATATGTCAACATAAAAAACCGTGGTCCCGAAACAAAAATCGGTCAACTTCACCTAACCTATCGTAACCTAGCATATCTTTAACCTATCTTAATCTAGCATATCTTAACCTATCCTGACCCAACTTAACCAATATCGTTGCTAAGTTAGGTGGAGTCGTGAAAAAATTCGGCCAAAATTACTTAACTAATTCTAACATAACATATTCTAATCTACCTTATTCTAACCTGATGTATAATAACTTATCGTATCCTAACCGAAGCTATCCTGATAATATGTCAAACATAAAAAACCGTGGACCCGTGAAGAAATTACATCAACATTATCTGACCAATGGTAACCTAACCCATTGCTGCTCCTCGTCCATATTCTTCTCTCTTTGCTGAAATAAATTTCTCTGGTACTCTGGGTACTGCGGCCGCTGTTCCTCATTCATATTTTGCCTTCTTTGCTGGAATAAATTCCTTTGCTGCTCGCGAAACTGCGATTGTTACTCTTCGTTCATGTAGTGTAGTTTTTTTTCAACACAACTAGAGGTTTATTTAGCTGTAGCTGCAAACCACAGTTTCAGTAGCTTTAGACTACAAAGGCAGGAGTAAGGAAACACTTGAAAGCACGTATAAGTGTACTGGGCGGCTGTCAGTTATAGACTTCCTCTCAAAATATGCCCGGAAGTCAGGCAAGAGGTGCGTAACACCTTCCGGAGCTCCTACTCACAAAACCAGTGCCACATTAAAATGAAGCATGTTTTGATATACAATAATTTCCCTCCCTTTAGATGAATATATGACAAAAAGAAGGAAGAACTCAACAATCCATTCGCATTACAGGTTTAGTTATTCTACCTGATTTGCAAGGTTTATTTTCTACAGGTGACCTACTAACAGGCTGCAAAGTAGAGATCTCAGCAGCCCTGCTACTGATAGAGCCCAAATTACCAGAAGAATGAAGCAGCTGATTAGAATGTCTCTTCCAGATTACATTTAATACTAAGATTTGAACCTGAAAGATGTTAACAGCAACTTTACTAACAATAATTCCTCTCAGCAACTTGGGACCATTTCTTAAATTCAGAGCATGAACATGATCACTAACATCAAATTGAGTTGCATACATTGGCTTAGACCTGGACAAAGAATATTTAGGATTAACTCTATCTCTGTAAGGAACAAATTTACGATTGTTGAGCGCAACAGAGGGAGCAAATTTTGTGACACTATGAGGAATACAATGTGATTGAAATCACGCTTTTGCTAGACGGGATTTGAATGATTCGGGAGAAGAGAGTTTTTTCAAGAAGTCTTTGACGACCCTTACCCCCCTCTCAGCTTGATCATTGCTGGCTGGAGAATAGGGCAGAGGTGTGAGGTGCTTAATGCCATTAGAAATAAGAAAATCTTTAAAGTCGTGAGATGAAAAGTTAGAAGCATTATCACTTACGAGCACATCACACAACCCGTTTCTGCTGAAAATCCTCCTCAAAACATCAAAAGCATCTGACACGCTCGTGGATGGTACAACTTCGCATTCAATATATTTAGATGATGCATCTACAACAATGAAAACAATTTTATTCTCGTAGAAAAAGTGATCAACATGAATACGTTTAAAAGGACGAGAAGGAGTAGGCCACTCTACGTTCTAGACTTGGGTTTTGCTCGATTTAATTGGCATTGAGGGCAACATTTTACGATGTCTTCAATAATTTTATCCATTCCGGGAAACCAAATAACAGATCTGGCCAACGACTTCATGCTACAAATGCCATGATGTCCATCATGAAGGGTTTCAAGAATTGAACTACGTATTGACTTGGGAATTAAAACCCTTTCTTTATAAAGTATACAACCTTTCATGATAGTCATCGGAGGTAGCAGGTTCTTAAATTTCGACATATTAGGACTAGGTTTAGGAGACATGCCAAACTTTATGGATTGTTTGAGTTGACATAGTTTACTATCCACATCAGTATGAGTCTTTATTTTTTCACATGTAATAGGTGTTTTATCGAGAGAGTTCACTGCGAAGATCAACTCGTACGGTTCTAGTTCTGTTACAGTTGTGGGAAAAGGAAGCCTATTAAGACAATCGCTATTTACGTTACATTTACCTTTCGAATAGCTGAAAAATCTCCACAGATTCTTACACTGCCGTCAGACTTTAGAACATTAACGGTAGAAGATGCCCATTGGCTATCATACACTTTAGAAATTTTACCCACATTCTGCAAGCGCTCCAGTTCGGTTTCGACAGAGTCTTTTGTCTTACAGGAACAGGGCGTGCTTTACAAAATACACGAACTGAATTAGGCAACACATCAAGATGAACAGTATCTTTAACGTTAGACTGTGAATCAGATGACAAGTACGAATCAAATTTCGAAGACAAGTTTCTCGGCAAAGTATGAGAATCTGTTTTGTTTATAGTGTCGCATTGATCATTGATGACAACATTTACGTTAAGTTTAAAACAAAAATCTCGGCCAAGTAAGTTGATTCTATCATCTTCCACAATGAGAAAATTATGATTAAAACTAACTTCCTTATAGATAATGAATACTGAAGATTGACCAAGCAAAAATTTACAGAGCCACCCCTGTCAACGAGCACTTTACTACACGCAGGATTTAAAACAGCACCATCAGCAAGTGCATCACTTTTGCGTATAGTCGAGACTGTACTGCCATTGTCAAGAAGAAATTCAACAGGTTTACCATTCAAATGACATTTCAATATCGTAGGCTCTTTAGCAACGGGAATTACAGTGGTGTTTATTCTAAAAAATGAGAATAATTATTTTTATGTACATCAGAGAAAGTATGAACAGAGTTACCGTCACAAGTATCGTTCCTAGGTTTCTGTAGAGTGACTTCGTTTTTACGCTGCAGAGACTCGAGTGAACACTGCGTTGAAAAATCTTCTCTCCTGACGTTGCCATGACAGCCGCACCGTTCCGGCTGCGCCATGTAAGTGCGAGCTGTGTGAAATTCTCCACGCGTAGGTACTCCACGTGTAGGCTCAGCCGGAGGAGGCCGTGTTAGAGTCGTAGATTTGCAAACTTTAGAAATGTGGCCTATCTTCCTACATGTATTTTCAATTTCAAAGCATAGCAATTCTTCGCAAGATGCTTCTGCTTAGCGCCGCAACGTATGCACATGTAGTTCGGCTGTAATTTTTCTATCGTGAAAAACGATGAAGACGAGTCCTCAAGAATGAAATCGTAAGCATCGTACCTTACGATGAGTTTTGCATGTTCAACACACTCGTTGAACGATTTTCTATCACACTTCTGTAGAACTGCACTGAGAATTGGCGATGAACGTAGACCAGCAACGAAAGCTTCTCTCAAGAGACGATCACGACAGCAATTATCGTAGTTGCACGCAGATGCTAAGTCACTTGAGTTTTTAGCATAACTTTCTATGGATTCATTAACACCTTGCCGTTTGTTTAGAAATGTAACAGACGCGCCGACAATCGACTTCTTGATTTCAAATTGCTGGATTAATTATTCTTCTAGTTCATCATACGTAGCATTAGTGAGTAACGTAGGTTTAATCTTCGTTGTAGATCAGTAATGATGTTTACAGGCATTGCTTTGACTAAAATGCTAGCTTTCTTACCGCCATTGTTTCCCGCCTTCTGAAGAGAGTCTTCACACTGCACTTTGAATCTTTGAAAATATTCACACACTGTTTCCACTTCAACATCGAATGGAGGACAGCTAACTGTAGAATACGCCATATTGGTTTCAGAGCGCTTTTAAAGTTCAAATTCACGTTGGAGATTCGTAATCTTCGTCGCCAAATATGTTGTGTAGTTTATTTTCAACACAACTGAAAGTTTATTTAGCTGTTGCTGCAAACTACAGTTTCAGTAGCTTCAGACTACAAAGGCAAGAGTAAGGAAACACTGGAAAGCACGTATAAGTGTACTGGGCGGGTGTCGGTTACAGACTTCCCCTCAAAACATGTTGTGTCTGGAAGGCAGGCAAGAGGCGCGTAACATTACCTTCCGGAGCTCTCACGAGGCGCGTAACAACACCTTCCGGAGCTCCTACTCACAAAACCAGTGCCACATTAAACCGACGCATATTTAATATACAACAGTTCATAGTTTGCCTTCTTTACTAAAATAAATTTCTCTGCCGATCAAGGTACCAAGATTGCTGCCATTCGTCCATACTTCCACGCATGATTTGGTTTCTTCGACTGTCTCGCTGAAGGTTCTCTTCATGTAAATCGTTCATTGCAGCTCACCTCATTTGCTGACGTTGCCTGTCCTATTCAAGGATATTCTGCCGTTGTTCATTTCTTATTTTCTGCCGGTAAAGTCTCATTCTATCGCGAGCAGCTTCCAATTTTTGCCCCATTGTGAGGTTCTCAGGCGCAGTTATCACTTAAACAAGAGAAAAAAGCTGATCCTATCGAGTCTTATGACAGATTTGTTTGAAAGATCTAGTTTTCTGATTAAATGCATTTCTTAACAATAAAGAGAAATTGACATAAATTGTGAAAAAAATGTAGGTACAGGCGATCTTCTAATGTAACACTCAGGAATTCGGTATCCATGATACCGTAAAGTCGGACGAAAGCGTTACAGACCGACTAACTAACTAACTAACAAAGGAAGGAACAAGCAGAATATTATATAGATGATCAGAACAGAGAGACGAAAACTCACAGGCACAAAAAACACATTCTCAACTAAGACAAATTTCTACTACTACCCAAACATTCCACTACAAGTACGACCAAAAAAAAATCCAAGCCTTAAGCGTGCATTCATTGACAATTTTGCAGCACAACGTAAGGACGTGGAACAACAAGAAAATCCCCCTCTCGAACATATACAATCAATCCGATCCAGACATCATTCTCTTGAATGAAACAGCCTTAACAACAGAACAATCAGTCAAAATTTTGAACTCTAACGTATTCACTGTTAATCACACTAACAAACGATACGCTGAAGTAGCAAGAGGAATCAGAAAAAAATCTCAAATCCAGATTGATTGACAATTTCTACTCAGATATGATCGCAGTAACATTGGAAACATTGCAAGGCTCAATCACAATAGTCACAACGTACACACCCCCACGAACGTTATTTCTCAGCATAATTGACTTAAATACTCTGTTCAGAAGAAACCACCCCACCTACCTGATAGGTGACCTTAACGCACGGCATCCGGTTTTAGGGCACAACATCTCAAACACAAGAGGCAGGAACCTATACACTCTAATAAGGTCAGGCATTTGTTCCCATGTGGGCCCTTCTTTCCGACTTATATTTCCGTGTCTCACACCACCACTCCAGACATTATGTTACAAAACAACAGGGCATACATGAGCACATATCTTAAAGCTGGACCTTTTACTCCATCCAACCACATCCCATTACTGATAAAAATTTCTGCAAACCCAATGCAAATTCCCATACAACCTAGGAAATGTTATCATAGAGCCAACTGGCAGGAATACAGAGCGGATTTACGATGGCACACACAATTTATAGATCCTAATCCCACTCTAGAGGAAATAGATAAGGCAATAGAGTACTGGACATCAGAAATTCAAACAGAGGGAAAACAATCGCATTCCAACCATAGCTTACAGGACTATCCCAGGCATCAAGCCTAGCCAAGATGCACTTAACACGCAACTAATATACAAAGCCGCTTTGGATCATATGTCCACGTTCGGCCCATCAAGACAGTTAATCACACACACAGCCAATTTCAGAAACAATCTTAACACTATTTACTACGGCTTGTATACTAGATCCTGGAATAATATAAAGAATGACCTGAACATCGCGAAAGACATACAGAAATTCTGGACCACAATCAAGAAACTTCAAGGAGCAAACAGAAACAAAGAACATGCATCCTATATCAGGCCTAATAATGCAGAACTAACTGAACCGGCAGACAAAGAGAGGGTTTTCAGGTAACATTGGCAACAAATACTCACCAATGAGGACGATGACACATTCGATCACGAGCACATCGAGACAATAGAGAACTGGATGACTCACAACAACCAGCACACAATACCATACCACACAGGCGACCTCAACAGACTTGATCCACTGCTATGCCCTCAAATAACCACATTAGAAGTCATCAGTACTCTCGGCACATTCAAACAAAAGGCCCCCGGACCGACAGGAATAACTTTTAACCACTTAAAGAATCTACCGTTAAACATGTTGAACATACTAACAAACATCTTTAACTATTCCCTATCAGCTGGTTACTCTCCGGACAGTCTAAAGAGAGCAACTAAGATCTTTCTACCTAAAGCAGGATTTTCTTTTCATGATGTAAAAAACTATCGCCCTAATTCACTACTAGATATCTAAAAAAAATTTTTCGGCAAAATTCTAAATAACAGACACACATGCCATTCTAACACAGCTGGATAAACTAAACAATAGACAGCATGGATTCAAAGAAGATCACGGAACACACACCGCACTCGCGATTTTCCATGAAACTATCGTTAACCATCAACCAGACGAATGCAAGATTGATGTTGTTCTCCGAGACGTGGCAAAAGCCTTTGACAAGGTTGGGCATATAGGCCTCAAATACGAAATAGTCAATTTAAACCTTCACCCACCCCTCACAAGATCACTTTGCGATTTTATAACAGGCAAAGCTCAGCTGTCAGGATAGGCAGCATCACAGGTCCCTTTTTTGAGCTAGAGCTAGAGGCCGGCGTACTGCAGGGTTCGTGCCTTTCCCCCACTCTTTTCAACTTTTATACACACGACTTACCAGATCCAGTTCCAAACTCAGAATATATAGCGTATGCAGATTATATCACTCAAATTGTAGCAATCCGTTCCAGCAACATCAGGGATATAGTAAAGAACACCGAAATAACAATCAGCAACATCAACCAGTCCGAAAACAAATGGAAAATGAAAACCAATTTACAAAAGTTCACAATTGCACCGATACGAAGAATAAAATCAGACACGGTCCATATTGACGGAGTGCATATTCCGCTACAAATAAAAAGCAAAGTATTTGGCTTAAGCTTCACAACAAGGGGCTACACATCTCAGATGGGAGCTAGGAAAGCAATAGCTGGAGTAAACTTAACGAGACTACAGATTCAGACACCTAAGCACCAAAATCAAAAGGAAACTTTACCTAGCATACATTAGGTCAGCTTTACTATACTCAGACATCCCGTTGAACACTCTTTCTGCACACTCACTTACAACACTACAAAGAGTACAGAATGCAGCCACTCGTTTCATCGCAAATGTGTCTCTATCAGATCAAATATCATCTCAATCACTACATCAGCAATGCCGGCTCCAACCCATCAATATAGTATTGCACACTCAAGCAAACAAAACCTGGAAACACATTCAAGACAATTTACCAGAGGTGTTCGAGAACATAGTTTCAGGCTACTACCACAGACCACAAGCGTGTTTCAAGAGCTCAAGGCTCCTAGCTTTGGGACCTTCTCCATCCCCCATATTTACTTGAGTTCAGGCCTAAGATTTTCAACATAACTGAATAACACATATTTCTAGTTTTAAATTTGTTCTTGGGGAACCAGCGCATGTTGGCCTGGTCTCCATTTACTGGGAAGGGCGGGCAGCTGGGACCCCAAGACTCCCTCTCCTCACTTAGAAATTTATTAGAAAGAGCAGAATTCAACAATCTAATACACAATATTACAGATACACACCGTCGACGTGTTTCACTGTCGGTAATTCTAAACGGAACAAATCTTCCAGATACTGCACTACTCCATAACACGTAACAAAGCTTCGATAGGTTATTTACTCATTAGCTTCTGATGGCCTCGCACTAGGTAGAAAACTTTTGTTTTCTTGGACAACTCGCAATCAAATCAACATTGCGAGTCACCGTGCCATATTTTCCTCATTTCAACAAATGTCAAGCAATGAGTGGAACTGTGGATCACTCCAGTGAATCGAAGACTTCACGGAATGAAACAAATATTCTCATTTTAAACTCTGGAAAAGAAAAAAGCCCATGCATGTCAATGCACATGGTTCACCAAACCTTTCAAAATTGAAAGTGTCATCAAGCAGAGCTTTGAGTAACTCACCTACCCACAGCGTGAGGAACGTGAATAAACCTGAGCCTTTCCCTAACTCGATCTCAGGCCACTATAATGTCAGTACGAACAGTAAATTTACGCTGCTTGCAACAAACACGTAGTGACTGTGACATGNCAATACGTACGTAGGAACAGAGGAAAGTCAAGGAAATAACGATATTCAAAACCATTCCAAAGAAAATCAACGAACTCGGAACAATTTATTGCTCATCAAGCCTCTTTCCGGAAATCAAAATCCCGTGCGCAGTCACGTAGAGAATCACTGCAATGAAAAACGACCCCCTAAAAAATCTCCTGCCTCTGCAAGGCCCCCAACGTACGACCAACCGATACTGATACCGAAAAATCAGCAGTGAACTAAGTTTACACACTGTTGTAAACACACTGGATGACTTGAAACGATCGCTCAAAACGGAGCCTGCTTACACTTTAGGTGACGGACACTGTCTCCTCCACGCAGTAACGGCACAGCTTGCATCACAACAAACCTCGCAATGGAATTATGTATCTCTGAAAAAAGCCATCAAAACTGAGAGCTTCAGAAACAGAGACCAGTACGCAAAATTCGTTGATAAGAGCAGTGGCAGTTTCGAACTACTCACCGATAAATACATCGACAGAAAAGTCTTCGATCACGCAGTTGGGGACCTCATACCCTAAATACTTTCTAATGTGACGAGAATACCAATTCACATATTTGATGAAAGAGACAATGGGATTTGGAAGACAACAATCTCCCCTACATCAAACGTTCTGATAAATTGTCCTCCGGTATGCATACACCGGAAACAGGACCACTTCAGCGCCCTCATAAAAATGGGTGATGAAAATCGTGCCGCTCCCGCCCCCATTCTGTGATTAAATAACATTGATCAAATTGAATTTTTTCCTGAAGCTGAAATCACAACCAGCGAACGCGAAAACAATGACCTAGAGGCTAATACCAAATGCTCTTTTAGACCTTGCAAATGCAACAATTCAACTAAAGATCTGCCTTTGGAGATAAATAACATCAAAATATTACACATAAATGCTCGCAGTCTAAATGGTAAAATGGATGTCATAGAGGTAATGTTGATCACTAGCTATATCGATATTTTATGCGTCTCTGAAACATGGCTCGATTCACGAGTCGAAAGTTCATATTTCAGCATTACCGGCTGCACTTTGTACCGCTATGACGGAGTCAAGAGTGAGAAAGGTAGCGATTCTTGCATTTTCGTAATAGGTGTCTACTCAACACCCTTATTTCGATAAAAGAAAAGTGCGAAAACATAGAAAAGGTTTGGCTCAATTTTCGAGTACACAAACACAAGTCTTTCATTATCGGCAGTCTTTACAAACATCCGTCAGCATCTCTACGTCCAACATTAGATTTAATTGAAAATACGCTTAAATTCATCTCTGCAGCCAAAAATTCTTTCTATGCTTTCGGAGATTTTAACGTAAATCTGCCAAATAAAAACAATCAGCTGAACAAGATGCTGCACAGACTTGATCTTTCTCAAATGGCTCAAGAACCAACGAGCATTACTAACACTTCCAAAACTCTTCCTGACCTAGCAATTACAAACAATCCCCAGGCAGTACTCAGCACAGAGATCTTACCGTCCTTTTCTGATCACCAATTGGTAGAATGTCTAATCAATATTGCAAAAGAGAAACAGAAATTTTGTTATATTACATACTGCATGAAAAACCACTACTCCCCTGAAATATCCCAAGAAAAGCTATTCCACAGATGGAGTGAATTTCGAGGCATGGAAAACACTGATGATGTCAAGCTACAAGTTTCGCTTCTATATGAAAATTTCGTATCAGCCCTTTACGAATGCGCATCTTTCACTACGAAGAAAGTTAAGCCAAGAATTTCTAAATGGATAACAGATGAAATGAAAGAGTTTAGCAAAGCTAAAATAAATTTGCAGCGTGAGAACAAACTGAACAAATCAGACAGTACGCTTAGAAAGCTATACAAAGATCATGAGAAGATCCTACGAAGAAAAGTTAAGGAAGCAAAACGAGACTACTTCCACAAAGAACTGTTGGCAGCAAAAAAAAACCTAAAAAGAATTTGGGAAAT
>JACJUY010006053.1:17016-30634 GCA_014220935.1 Platorchestia sp. MABIK | reverse complement strand
ATACTCACTAAAAAAACTAAAGCGACAGGACATGATGACATTAGCCTCCAGTAAACAGATGACAGCTTCCCTGTCACAGCACCCCTGATTTGCTTGAAAATAAATACATCTATAGCCACAAAAAAGTTTCCTGATCAATGGAAACTATCCATTATTAAGCCATTACATAAATCTGGTGATATCGATATAGCGTCAAACTACAGACAAATCAATCTCCTTCCAGTAATGTCCAAAATATTAGAAAGAGTAATATCAAACCAGCTCTCGTTTTACTTAGATGAGTCACAGCTACTTCACCGGAATCAATTTGCTTACAGAAGAAACACCAGTACTCAAGACTTAACATAACAGAAAAAATTTACAATGATATGGACCAAAAAAATTAACTCCCCCAACTATCGCTCGATCTCTCCAAAGTTTTCGACAGGGTTAATCATAAAAAACTTCTGCAAAAAGTTTCAGACTTCAGAATAGACACTCAGTGGTTTGAAAGCTACAAACTAAGCCGCTCTCATGCAGTGTGCTTGAATAACAAGATGTCACCATTCAGACCAAATAATTTTGGCGTTCCCCAAGGTGCAATCCTCGGCCCGCTCCTAATTTCAATTTTCATCAATGATTTCCTCACAATGCCGGCAAACACAAAAATTTTATTGTATGCTGATGACGTACAAATTGTCATGACAAGTTCGACAGCGGATTTGAAGGTAACACAAGCCAACGCTGAAAACCTTCTAAGAAATCTGAAATTGTGGTATGACCATAATTGCCTTAAACTTAACGCAAGTAAAACGCAATGCATTATTTTTGAATCACAGAAGGCGATCAGAAGTTCACCACTATTTACGCTAACATTTGGAGACAATAAAATTGAAAAGGTAAAAAATCTTGGTGTGTGGTTCGACAAAAATTTGACATTCAACTCACACGTAGAAACAGTGTGCAACAAAATCGACGGAACCTTAATGTTCTTTCATCGCATTAAGAACACACTTGACGAAAAATCCAGATTTTTAGTGATTCAGTCTTTAGTTTTATCGCGTCTTACAATGATATGGATACTGCAGTCTAGTGTGGGAAGATTTACCTCAACATCGTCAAGAAGAGTTGTAAAAAAATATTAACTTCGCCGCCAAAGTGGTAAGCAAAGAAAATTTCAAGAAACACGACCATGCCACCCCTCTTTTAAGAAAACTCGACTAGACCCCAATACCGAACAGATTCGTGATCTAAAAAGCTCGACGAGTGTTCTCATCTCTGTACCTCCCTCAGAGTAATGCAAATGTGGTGAAATCCTTTCCATCCAATATCTTAAACAAAAAACCAAAGCGGAGGAATGATGTCTTGGTCAGTTACCGTTCATCTAATGCGGGACAAAAAGTTCTCTCAGTTTCTGGAGCTTTTCTGTCTAACAAGCTTAGCTAGGATATCAAAAACTCTAAAACCGTAAAAGAATTTGGAGTAAATGTGTCACGCCATTTTGCATCTCTGTCATAGGGCTTGTAGCACATCTATGTGAACTTCCCACTTACCTGAAATTTAGATTCACCTGAAATTTCTGTTAGAAAATTAGTAACAAATTCTTTTGTACGTTTGCATAGGCAATCTAATATTAATCTTAATCATTTTTGTCGACTAAAATGAGCAACGCAACCGTCAGCTCAATGCAGCGAAATGAAGGTCGTTTTTTCTTAATTATTAGTAATATTCTCTCACACTTTCTCATCTTAATTTTTTTAATTTTTTATTTTCTGGATATATATTTAACATCCGTATGATAAACAAACTCTGAAATACCTTTTTGAGTGTACATCGGTATACAGGTTTATAAATGTGAGGGCTGTGCTGTGTTTTTAAGAAATTGATTTTTGGCTAACGTGGTCTACTTCGAAATCATTCACGGTGTTTCAATCGATTTCGGCTGAGCTGGGGGGAAGGGGGAATTTAGCATTTTTCAAATTTTCTTAATTTTTCTGTGCTTTCAACGCACACTAGCACTGAACTTTCGAATCAAAAATAACTCTAAATTTCAGTAATTAAAATTATTACTCTGGACCACTGTTTAATCTCCTCTACGTGCCAAATTTTGTAAATATTTGCCACTCAGAAGTGATATCCAGCCACAATTGTGTTCCATTTTATCCTGTGTACCCATTTCCGTATAATGCTGCTGAAGACAATGCCGATGGGATGTGAAACCCGAGATGTTTTTTTGTTTTTTGTTGTTGTTCCTTGACTGTAACCTGAGCATTCTTTAAAATTTTTATTGTGAAATTAAAAACCAGTTCAATTTTACGTTTTTTGAAGTTTTTTCTTTTTAGTTATTATTTTTCCAAATAATTTCTTACGATTACAATGAGCTCGACTGTCATTTTCGATGTAATTGGAGATAAGTTGTTTTTTATCTTGTCATATTTGTTAGTTGTTATATCTTTTCCCTTATGTTCATCTTCAATACGTATATATATCAATATGTGTGCGCGTGTGTGTGCATACATATGTGCGCACGCACATGCATGGATGTATCTGTGCACACGTATGTAGGTATATGTATATCTACATAAATATATAAACATGTTTCAATCTCTATTTTTTACTTCAAAAAATCCGGTATATTAATTTTATCGCTCTGGCGAAATGATTCAAAAATAGATCTTTCACTACCCCAGAGAGCGTTTCTGTGAATAGGAAAAATGAACAATACTATTAGACAAATGAAATAAAGCGGAATTTGAACATTAGAATCGTGAAAAAACTATCTTTATGTCCGTATGTTGAACAAGCAATGAATTTTTATTTTTGAAAATATGTTTGTTAACGCGTTTCTGCCAAAATTTTTGTGGATATTTGCTACTCATGAGTGATATCTGGCTTACACTGTATCTCCATTTTATCTACTGTTTCTGTTTAGGAAATTAAAAACATGTTGGTTTTACATTTTTCGAGGTCTTTTTCCTTTTACTCACTTTTTTCATCAGATTATCTCTTGCGATTACACTGAGCTTGACTGTCATTTGTTTATTGTTATTTTTCATATACTCATTTTCAATACGCTCATACATGAATATGTGTGTGTTGGTGTGTGCGTGTGTGTGTGTGTGCTCACGCGTACATGTATGTCTATGTGTGTGTGCATATATAAACATGTAAATACACACATTTGCATATATATATGTTTCTATTTTTATTTTTGCGTAAAAACAAAACCTCCAGACACATTACACTTTACTTAAGGCTCTGTGACCAGTTAACACTGAACCATACTGTATTTCAGAAATAAATATACGGATTTACTGCACTTGTTTAATGATTAAAAATAGATCGATTACTACACCAGAGGGTGCATCTATAAATAGAAAATATGAAAAATACAAACAGACAAATGAAATGAAATAAAGCGCTTGTGAAAAAATTCTCTCTCCATGCGTATGCTGAACAAGCCATGAATTCCATTTTGAGTGCGAGTTTATGCGTTTCTAGATGTGCGTGCTGCGCTGCGCGATGTTCTTTTTAAATTACTTTGTGACTTACCTTTTCTCAATACTTGATAATCATTTACGATGGTGTTTCAATCTCCTTCGGTATAGCGTTTTTTGTCTTTTTCGTACTTCTATTAAACAAACAATTTAGGAATTTCGAAGAATTCTTTAGTAGTATTTGAATCATTTATAAGTTGTCAGCCCTCTCTTGGAATATAAAATTTCCATGAGATGATATCTTTGATTTTTGATTCAACTATTCCTTGACAGGGTTTTTCTATTAGCCCGCCACGGATGGTTTGTCTATTAGTACGCCTCGAATAGTTTATCTATTAGTACGCCTCGTATGGTCTATTTATTTGTACACCTCTGATAGTTAGTCTATTAGAACACCTCGCATAGTTTGTCTATTAGTACTCCTCGTATGGAACGTTTGTCTTAGGACGTCTTATGTTAAGAAATTTTTAAAAGCCGATATGTTGGCATGTATCTCATTTGACAACGTTTTTGGAAATAAACGGTTTTTCTTTCTTTCTTTCTTTTTCGGTACACTCTGTGCCAAACTCTTCCACTTCTCTCTCACCTTCTAAGCATGGATCACTATATAAGAAACGTTAAATAAAATGAAATAACAAATTTTTGTAGCCTACGGACTAACAATAATCAAACGTGATTGAATTTCGGGAAGCAGAGCCTAGAACGTGACCAACTGAGACTGGTTTGATTCTGAGTATTGGATCATACTTTCAGTATTGGATAATATTCGGTTATGTTCTATTAAAGGTGAAATATCGATCTGATATTGGATATTAGTTCAGCCAATATTGGCCACTGACTAATTTAGCATTGGATGCTGTCCGTGAGTTGAACTGAGTGCTGATGTTATTGATAGATTTGTAAATGGTTTTGTGATTGGATTTATTATTCATTTTGTGACTGGAACAATGAATAAATAGAGCTGCTCAGACATTATATAGTCAACGTTAGGTAAGTATTCCAGTATGAAAACCTGTGACGAATCCTGTAGATATTCTGATAAATCTTTCAATTTCTTCGGATAAATTCTATGAGAATTTAATGAGTATTATTTACAGTGTAAAACCTAATGTTATTACTTCGGCTACGGAGTTCCATTGCGGCAAGTGAGGTAGCGGTGTTATTAATACTCCTTAATTAGGTATTGGCAAAACTCGGCAAAGAATTAGGAACATTTCTCACACTAAATTTACACTGGGACATTTTAAGATTACTGAACACCTAAATAACTGGACAAGAATTGAGGGTAACTACGGTAAGGCATTACAATGGCAATTGTATCAATAAAATATTATTATTAATGAATAATAATCACATTATTAAACCCAGCACCCAATACTTTATCAATCTCTGACCAATATTGGCTGAACTTACTCCCAATATCAGATCGATATTTTTATATCATATAGTAATGTAGGAGAATTTTATCCAATACAGGACACGGGAGCCAATACTCTGAATTAAACTCGGTATTTATTATCTTTAAATCCCTCTCCTACAACTACCCGTAGATATATATAATAAATAAATCCCTCTCCTATAACTACCCGTCGATATATATAATAAATAAATCCCTCTCCTATAACTGCCCGTCGATATATATAATAAATGAAGCCCTCTCCTATAACTGCCGTCGATATATACAATACATAAATCCCTCTCCTATTACTGTCAGTGTATATATATAATACATAAATCCCTCTTCTATCCGTCGATGTATATAATACCTAAATCCCTCTCCTAAAACTGCCCATCGATGTATATAATCCATAAATCCCTATCCTATAAGTGTCAGTCGATAAAAATAATAAATAAAGCCCTCTCCTATAACTGCCCGTCGATACACATTCAAATCTGTGGACAAAAGCTGCCTGGAATAAAATATTCCATAAATACGCCAGACGCAACAGAGTGTCAATACAGCCACACCGATGAGGTACAGAAGCCACCATTAGATATACACTCACCACACACCTGGGTGTACACGTCACCTATCCCACTCACACACCTTAACACGCATATACGAACACATTCCACGCTCGTCAAAGTAAGCTCGAAAGCTTCAAAATTACCCAAGTTAAAGTTGAAGTTTTCAATCAACTGATGCATTCGTTGACAACTGTTGACATTCGTTAACATACATATATATATATATTGAAATACACGTCTTTTTTAAGAATCGTTTTCAATTCCTTATAGTTGAATGCTATGATAAGGTTTTAAAAATTATTTTGTGCGTAAAAATGTATATTTTTAGGAATTGTAAACTTTAAAAGTCATTCTAAGGGTCAGATTGTTTAGGGGTAACAAAAGTAAAGGTAAGCCGTGAGTCCTCCGATATGTTCCCATGCAACAAAACGCCCACATTAACAACTTGACGTAGTTATAGCTTTATGTGATAGCGAATTTACCACAATTCAATGTCAACTCATTCTGTACCTAAATTTTAAGTTATTCGTCCCCAAATTACGAGTTGACTGAAATTACGAAATCAAGTGGCACAGTGGTTCAGGGATCGGCCTTGCATGTTGGAGACGAGGGTTCGTATCCCGGCTCTGGCGCGGCGATTTTCCCCGTTGGGTATAAGGGAAAGCTCAAGCACAATACCCCACTCAACCCAGATGTCGGAAATGGGTACCGGCTTTACGGGGAAACCGTCATGGTGTCCTATATATAGTGTTAGTTATAAGACATTTGAAAAACCAATTCTCAAGATCATATGTATCAGGCTTGATTGGAAATAAAGCATCCTAATTGATGCCGATGTTCAAAAAAAAAATTAACAAAAAACAAATAAACAAGGAGACACCTTTGGATTGTTATTGTATATCCAATATTATTTATACCATCCTAATGTAATCAAACGCCAGGTGTCCCTCTATATTTATATAAATAAATGTATATAGCATGCGCAATTTGTGCTATGTTATTACAATGGGCATCTGAGTGAACACATTAAATTGGTGGTGCGTGTGTCCGTGACGCTCATAAGGATGTTCAATGACCGTATCTGTGATACGAGTTTCACCGGTGCATAAGTACAATAACATTTTGATGGCGGGTACTATTGAGATGGATACATTTGTTGGTCATCCACATCTGAAGGATTTGTCTGAAGTAAATATCGAATCTCGTTATTTCGTGTACACTAGTTACATGTAAATCGGAAAGTCATTTGTAACAGAGTATACATATACACATAGGTTTTTCAGCATTTCAGCTGGTACATTGATTTTTTAGCATCAAATGATATAAAATCATCACAGTATGAAATATTTCATTTGATGCCGAAAACCAATGTACAAGCTGAAATGCTGAAAAACCAATGTGTGTATGTATACTCTGTTACACATGACTGTGCGATTTATACGAAACTAGTGTACATGACCCGTCCGAAATTTATAGCTACGTCAAGTTGTTGATGTGGGCGTTTTGTTGCCTCGGAACATATCGGAGGGAACACGGTTTACCTTTACTTTTGTTACCCCTAAACAATCTGACCCACAGGAATGATTATTGAAGTTTACGATTTCTAAACCTTTACATTTTTACGCACAAGATGATTTTTGTAACCTTATCATGGCATTCAACTATACGTTATTGAAAACGATTCTTAAAAAGGCATTTATTTCAAGGTTTATATACATATATGCACATGTGTGTACTAAACCGACAACCGGCATTTTTAACTAGAGATAATGGTCTCTTTCTGTTCACTCTTAACTTGTAACACTACCGAACTCGTCATCTCTTTATTATTGTAAAGCATTCACGTAGAAAAGTATATATTTGTTGTGTGATCATCCATTTAATTTTAAATTATATGCTGATCAACTAATGAACGTTATGTTAAAATGGTTTAATTAGAAATACAAAACTTTCAATTTTCGTGTTCCTCATGCTTAGATATGTATATATTTATTTTTTTTCACGCTTCCTTGAAATAACATTTTTGAACATCGGCCGAAACAAGTGATTCAAATAGTATTTCCTGGCGTCAAGAATTGCGAAGTTTTATGTCATGTATTTGTAAACTGTCCAAAGTGTTTCCACCCCACAATGAAAATGCATTGTCCATGAAGTTGTGTTATCTCTTATAATTATCATTACATGTATCATCAAATGTAGTTTAAGCAAGATTAGGAGTAAATTGCCCTCAATCACTTTTCGACTAGTGACATGGGTATTACAATACTCTTGTGTGCGTATCATCTAAGTGTATTAACTTTAAGATATTTTAAAAAACAATGAGGGTACTTTTGTACCATCTCTATTGGAAATAAACTGTTTTTCTTTCTTTTTTGTAAAAAAACCTGCATGCAGGGCTAGTGAGAGGTGAAGGCATCAAATATGGACCGATTAAATTGTCATTTACAATTCCTGACCACACTTTGACGCTGAAGCGATGTTGATGTTGATGAACACGAATTACGTGAGGATTATTGACAGCCCAAAGGCGAGAATTGTGCGTTTTCAATACACCATGAGTTAAAGAAAATAAAAGGAAAAAGAAAAACAGTTTATTTCCAATAGAGATGGTATAAAACATCATTGGTTTCTAAAATATCTTAATCTAAGGAAAATACACTGACATGATACACACACATGGGTATTGTAATACCCATGTCACTAGTCGAATCAAATGATTGAGGGCAATGTCTCCCTATAGTGTTGCTTAATCTAGATTTGATGATATACGTAACTACAGTTATAAAAGAAAACACGATTCCCGTCACAATGTATAGGTGAGAATAATCTGAAAGATACTTCATCAGTGAACAGGACTCTCTTCGGGAAACCAACATCATTTGTTTCTTTTGCAAAAACCACTGAGCATATTGCATGCGAGGCTCATGATCTGTAGGTAGCAACCTTCGCACTCTTTGAAAATGATGTAGGTGTAAGTTTTCAACGTGGAGTTCTTGCCATGCAGTAACATGACTTGAAGTGCCGAAATGTTGAGCAGCATAGCGTGTACTATCACTTGGCTAAAACTAATTTGTAATCAATCAATCATTCATTTTGGATCACGATTAGAAAATGGTAACTCGTTTCCGCGCGAATTACAAAATTAAAAAAAAAACTAATTGTTACTAAATGCTTGAACATTTGAATGAAATCCCTGACGTTGAACTGATTCAAGATGGCGTTCCAAAATCAAACCGGCTTTGCTTCACAACGTAACGATTGCAATTCCTCCCCGACTGCTTAAAATGCACAAAATATCCCGATCTACGCACTCTCTGAATTAAATTTTCACAAAACATCAGTTGATTACATACCTATCATTTCGATGAATCCAAATTCTAGTTTTACATCTCGTCGATCATTGTGACGTCCGACGCCAACTATGTCTAACGCAAGAAGTGGGCCTCCCCTCACGCTGCGTTTATACATATAATCCACTGCTTATTGCCCTTCTTAATTGAGCGCTTTTCCCCCATGAATTTCTCAGTCTCTAATTGACTAGCTTGTGAACGTTGCAGAGTAGGCGACGTTCTAATCGGTACCCTCGAGTGAGCCACGTATTCTTCCGCGTACGTACGAAATACCTTTAGCACACATCACCTTCCCTTGTTTCTTGTCATAGTGTTCGCTTCACATTACTTATGACGCCTATTTATTACATTCTAATATTCAATGAGTGCTCCAAAGTCAGTCAGCACAAGTTCGTATGAGGAGTAATCCCCCATTTCACCCCCACGTTTAAGGAGACGCTTCCCACAATTCACCCTCACTGACACCCCGCAAAGCATGCCCCCATTCTGTTTACCCCAAGAACCTCTCGTTGTTCGCGACCGATGCTGTTGTTTCCTGCGCTCTATGTCTCAATCGTGTTAAAGTTTATGCGTTTCGGGATCCTACCGATGGCACACATTGTTACGTTTATGTGTTTTGGATCTACCGATGATTCACATAAATTGTTACGGTTGCTGTCATCTCTTTAATTGTGACATTTAAGGTCACTTTCTTCTATTATGCTAATGAAAATAAAATGAGACTTTTCACGTCCACATCATAAGTAGTCATTTACGTTTATTTCATTGATCATGTTTGGTAGCGCAACCTTCACGTTTACGATAATCTATCTCTATCCTTAACGGGGAATTTACAAGACTTGAACCACATCAATTAATTTATTACCTAAAAAAGGGCACAAGAATTATTCACATGAACAATAAATCAAAATGAACCTAACGCATCCAGTTTACATTTCAAGTAATATTACGTGTGTATGCTGATGGCATAGCACCGATGAAAACTTATGCACAGGAAGAATAGACATGAGGGCGTTAATGGAAAATATGCGCATACTGATAAGAACAATCATCTTGTTCGTGGATTCCGGGATGATGGTTATAATGGGCTCCATGACTGTATTAATTTACTTTAGCAGGTATATGTAGTTTACACTAATTATTGGCACGTCTTCAAGATTGGCCAAGCCTTTCCCGAAGGGCTGGCTGGCAGAGGGCACTTCTGTACTTTGTCGCAGTTACGGGCCGAATGATCCCTCGCGCACCCTCGGAGATGTAGCTCCCTTCTCACGTTTGGCTTTACACGATACTTTCTTTTTAATATTAAAATGGATAAATTCCAAGAACAAGTGGTTACGTTTGACTCTAGAGCATTAAATTATATTCGTAATGGGAGCATCAATTTTCGATAGTTGTACTGACAATCTAATTGTCATTAAGCTGTTGAATAACGATGTAAATACTAATTGCACCAGAACCTTCTTCGCTATCGACGTTAGGCAACTCCTTCGGCCAGACGACGCCCTTGTTCCTTCGTGCCTTTGAAGTCGGCGTGAAGTCGATGTGAAGGAGAATATGAATAACCGCCAGCGAGGTTATCGAAATTCCTCAGAGCTGGTTCGAACAATTCAAATAAGTGGAGCGTCCTACTTTGAATGATCGTTTTCTCATACGTCTTGGTTAGAACCATGACAATCGTGTTTTTTCCGCGCACCGGGTTGTTTCTTGACAATATCACAAAGGTGTGCTTTCCTCCATGACATGTCAGGCCGCATGAAGGGCGAGTGGTCAGGGATACCATGCAGAAACTTTGGTGGGAAACTTTGTACCATCCACCTAATTCACCTGATCGTGCGCCATCCGATTACCATCTTTTCTACTCCCCGGGTATTCATCTTCGCGGGAAATCCTTCACCAATGAAGCAGACTTGCGCCAAGCCCTCACGGACGAGTTTTACCGCAAGGGGATTGAACAGCTGGAGACACGTTGGCAGAAGGTGCTGGATGCCGATGGCGATTATTTCGAAGACTAAATATAGGTTACACATACCGTGAAGCATTTTCCTCTTTCCTTCAAAAATGGACAGAACTGTTTTGGATACCTTGTAGATAACACATAACCATACGAAAAGTCAAATCGCATCCGCACACTAGCGAATTTTTGGATGGAAAATTAAGCCGTAATGAGCGAGAGTTTTCGTACCTACTTTTTTAGTATGTATGTTTTAAATTCTTCCACTGTTTGAGTGATTTTGATACTCTATGGAAGTTTGTTCTATAGCAATGGCAGTTGAAATTGACGGGGATTTCAGCCCAATGTCAGATGAGCCATAGTTGACTAGGACATCATCAGCTTTGATTATACTCCACAGGTTTTCCACCTTGTTGAATTCGCTGGATGTGTGATGCCCCGATCCATTAAAAGGTTGAAAATTTCTTCGTTAGCCTTTATACCAGAGCACGCGCATAGTAATTCATTGGAAGGCATTTGACTTGAATGACCTATTCTGTGTCCGGTACCTTGGGAGGAAGTTAGACTGCAAAAATACGATGTATGACTGAGAATTCAATTTACTCGTAGCTCTTTAAGGTACTCTTATCGACCCAAACAACTTCTCTCCGATAATTCACCTGCTCTGAAAATAACTCCTCTCCCTTCTGTTGTCACCTAAGCCTCACTGGAACCTAAGCCTCACTGGAACCTAAGCCTCACTGGAACCTAAGCCTCACTGGAACCTAAGCCTCACTGGAACCGATTCATCATTGAGAATTTATTTTTTCAACCAGCCATCTTATCCGTTCAGCATAGTTTAGCACTCGTCCGTAAAGATCACTTTGGAAAAGTCATCCTTCTTATATTTTCTACCTCTTATATGTCTTTTTACCGTATTATTTGTGACCCAGCGTTTGGTTTGACGATTTTTCTCAGCTTTTTTAGTGCGGTGCAACGTGTCTGACGACGAACTCTACTGAAGCCAGCTGTGTAAAAATAGTTTTACTGTCGCACGAAAGCATTTTCTAACCCAACATAGTAATTTTTTTCATTTTCTCTTGGAAATATCTTGCCTTTACCGATGTAGTTTTCAACTTTATGGGTGAAAATTATATTTTCGATTGCTTTCTTCACCATTCGTGGGTTACACTACATCTCTGTAGCAGCAACCGGAGAAAATAAATTTTAGAAGCTCTTTTGGTTATCGCGGCTCTTTCAAAAAATGATCTCTTCTCACTTGTTAGGATAATCAATTTAAAGATCAATTTTAAACGCACGGAGCAGTTTACCCAGAAAATAAGTCATTTGCATATTAGCTCACGATACTTGAAGCGGTTTTTTGTATTATATGATAAATTTTTTTATTATTCTAGGGCAGTAGGGTAGTCAAACAATCTCCGTAGTTTAGAAACACTTTTTATCTTCAAAAATAAACCAGTTTTAAATGGAACTTCCTCCTGCTTTCCATGCCAAATAGTTTCTACATGCAGAATTATAATTGATCCTTTCTTTTTTTATTAGACGATCGTGAATGTTGTTTTGTGTTTTTTCGTTTACTGAAGATCTTCATTGAGGCTGAAATATTCGTTTTAAATTCCTTTCATGTTTCTTGCGTTTATTTGAAGCATAGTCGAATAAATGAAAAACAAACACATTCAAGCTGCTCTTTTTTTATTTTTTCATCATTGTCACTATCTTTATGCGACCTGCAAATTTGCTACGCTGTTAGTTTGTGTTTGGCAACGTTATGAGGAATCATATCTTTCATATTGTAATGTACCAGCATTAGATTTTTTCCATGGTTTCTAGGTAAGGAAAAACATCTGTAGTTGATCTAGTGCAAATTAAACGACGGTATTTTTCAGACTCAAACTTCTATTTTATTCTCACGGCTGTTAATTAGTTCATTTTGTCCCAGAATGAATTGAACCTATTAAAGATCATAAATTCAACGACTGTAAAATTTTCAATGAGATTACAATACTTACATTGCCAAAAGTTCGTCGAAACTATTTCAAACAAATGTCACGCAAGTGAATATCTTGGAAATCATTCGAGATTTTCCGGTCTCATCAAATGTGCTTAAGTCATCATTCATCATGACTATTAAATCATTTTAATGAATGAATTTCATGGGATTCGTTTGTTTAGATCGACAAATACACTGCCTATTGACTTTCATGACTCGAGTTCTTTTATGTTTATATAATATTGTAGCGAAAACTAGCCTGTTCACTGCCCCGCTGCTAAGAGGCCGATGCGGTCAGGATGCCGGTCAGGCAGAGGTCAGCTGTTCAGACTTAGACAGCCAGCTCCAGAAACTCAGGTATCATTTACGGCACGTTTATGGAAGAAAAAGTATACATAAAAATAAAAAGTATATATCCAGGACGTGTCTTGCGGGAGCGGTCTCTCTATAAGAGATCGTCAACCTCCGTCGACTGCAAAAACCCCTCACCACTTAGGAGCATCCTAAACTACAAAACTAAAAATGGCGGCGGACTCTCGAAACACGGTATAGGCATTTACAAATATACTAAGGACGTGAAAAACTTTATTACTCCGTGTAGTAAAGTGCAGCGTACCACGGTCTTGACGCAATCAGAAATGGATACGCCACCATTGAACTGCGCCTTTCAAGCGGCTGACGCCAGGCGGTCTTAGTTAGGCGCCAGATGTGCATGCCTGTGCTACCCCAGGGCACATATGGACCGACTGAACTAGTAGTAAATAATTTCACTACAATATTACCACTCAGGCGGATATAACAATAATAATTCTTTCTATGGCAATAACACTCTCAAGGGGGTAAATGTGATGTAATGGGCAGAGAGATAGCTAGGCCTTCTTTT
>JACJUY010006052.1:28532-54186 GCA_014220935.1 Platorchestia sp. MABIK | reverse complement strand
GGTTTGAGTGAATTCTCTCGACAAAATATGGAATAATTTAAATGTTTTCAAATGAAGTATTATAGCCTAAAACTATTTTAAACTACTGTATTGAGAACTTTTCCGGTTAGAACATATGAACCATTATTTTTTATACGAATAATTGAAGGAACTCATGAAAAATCAGTCAGCGCGGTTAAATGCAAATAACAAATTCTTAATGGCCGTCTAATGAAATGACTTTACGTGAAAATGAAATAATTAATTGTTATTGTTTTGAAGTTTCGTCATTCTCAAATACTTCAAATTCCATTTCTTTGTACAATTTTAAATTTTTTAAAGTACTGTCGGTGATCTAACACCTCGTGTGTATGCGGTACCCCCATTTATATTTTTTGTGTTGGGTTGGAAAGTCAGCGCCCATTATTTCTATCATAGACCTGTTATAAAACGAGCAAAGCTCACAAGATGACGCGATTTGTATTTCTACAGGACACACCTCTTCTACTTTCACACACTAAACCGAATGAGAACGGTGGTTGTGCTATTTATCTATTTTGGGCTGATACTCAAGCCACTCTGATAGGCGACCGATATTCACAAAGGGTTTTTAAGATGGTGCCAATAATTTTGATCAGGTTTGCCAAGATATCAAGCTAATTACTTGGATGCTATCTTCGAATACAGGGATAGATTTCTGGCGAGCGATTTTGCATCATAAAAAAAGATTTTACAACCGTTGTCAGATCATCAAAACATTGGCATTCTCACTACGCTTGTAGCCTTGAGTGCGAGATTGCATTGAAAAACAGCAAATCGATTTTTCAGGAAAAGTTGTCATACTGGAACGGAAAAATTATTTGAGTTTTAAAATTTTTTCTTACTCTGTTGCACGTATCATTGCCTGCATAATTAGAAGTTTTCTCACGACCCTAAGCAGTCTACCCTTCGCAAACACTTTGATGAAGGCACATTCGCTCTTAGTGTCTTCGGCCACTTATGGTGAAATCTATATTGGATGACAAATTACTAAAACCTGGAAACATTCTACATCTTTAGTTACACCTTCGTCAACTAAACCAATCTGTTCAATGGTCGATGAACTATCAAGCTGGAATGACTGAAGAAATTTTCATGCATGATAATTTTTTTAGATAAATGCAAGCGAAGTAACTGTTGTATCAAGTGTTTAAAAACGCTAGCAGTTTCTACATGAATTTCTTTAAAAGAACACGCATATCACATTATTTCTTTCACACAGAGCTGTTTGGTATAGGACTTGCCAGGCCAATCTCGAGGTTTACAATTAATTCCATGAGGGTCTCAATATTGCCTGTTAGTAAGCTACTATTTCGAAAACAAACTGCCTGGTAATTAGTTGCTATGTCATGAATAAAGCAGCCAATCAATACGGANCACATGCTATTATCATCATCATCATCAAGATCTGCTGCAGAACACGCAAATGCTCAGCGCAGTACGAGTAATATTTCTTCTCAGCAAAACCCCTCATCTTCGGTTAATTTGGCGAACACCATTACTCGTCTGCCAGCCTGTGTGAGCTTTCTGAATATTTTGGGCAGCTGATGGGCAAAAGTCTCTCTGAGAGCATTTCTGAAAACGGTAATTTTCTTCAATAATTGTACCGTGATCAAATGTACCGAGCTTCACCCGGTAGATCATTCTTACTTTTGAAAATGTACAGTGTATTTGTTGAACATGTCTTTTCATCTGTTCTTGAGGCTGATGACCCATCATACTGCAGTAGCAGACAAAATAATGTTGAGAATATATTGTTTTGAGCATGTGTGAGACAGGACACAGATGTGAGAAGCGATTACAGGGGAGAAAACCAAAATTTCTGTAAAGATCTTCGAATTATTTCCAATATTGATATAAACACACGCACACTCAAATTATTTACCTCGCTCAGAGATGTCTAGTACAAATATCGTCTGCAAAAGCCAGCTTCGAGCGCACCGAATTATTGTGAGAGCTTTCTGATATTGCCTGTAGATGCCATCTCAAAAACAGGGCTATCAATGAATTCAGAATAAATTACTTAATCGAAGGTTTGATCGTGTAATGTATCAAACAAAACGACCCTCTGAATTATTTGGGCCCAGCAAGTGCAGCGTACGTGTTTTGGGCGACAGTCGTCTGGCGGTAAGCGGTGGGAGAAACACTTTTCTTGCACAGGTTCAGTAAAATTCTCACTATTCATTTAACTTTAGAAAAAGGTAAAATACTTTCATTTGATTAAAATACCTGACGATAATTCTTCGAATTTCTTAACCTATTTCAAATTTCAGTTTGTGTTGAAATTTTCGGGATATTTTTGTCCTATTTAAAGAGTGTGTTGACATCGAACAATGCTAGACTTGACAATTTTTAAATCGAACGATATATAAAAATTTCACAGAATGAAGGGTTGATAACTACACTGATTAGAAATTAGAGGTGTTATTAGTGAGCGACATCAATACAGAGGCGCCTTAGAAGTGTAGAATGTCGCACTAAAATTTGTTCTAAATGCCACCTCCACCATTCTAGGCCGTCTCGGGCCTCGAACGATTTTCATACTTTTAAAAACGTATTTTTACGATTTGCAGCTCCCGCTATTTACACCCCACAGCCCTGAGCAATTTGCATCTGCCAAAATTAATTTCTTTACCTCACCACATAATCCCCAAAACAAATTTTTTAAACCTTCACAGAATATGCTAGCTATCATTTGAGGCAATGAACGACAATTTTTGTTGACCAATCTTTCCAAAACCGTCTTCCTATGTTAACCAAAATGCTACGCCTCTCAAAATTTCCACAAAATAAGGCGAGCCCACTGTCTTGTTTCCAGCGTGGTATTGTTCTCTCCGTCGTTGTGATAATTACGCTGGCTTCCTAACAGATGTCTGATGTTCCAAGTTGGTTTTCCCCATTAATGAAACCTAATGATGCGGCCTTGATCAAATGCTGACACACTTTTTCCACATATGTTCATTTCTTCGGAACAAAAAGTAATTTGGAGCTCTGAATGCTCTCAAAACAGGTCTTTATTGCTTAATAAATACTTCATGAATTTAGAAGCGAAAATAATTGATAATTTATACGTAATTACTTTCATATATTTGTATACATGTTCTTGTACATATATGTATATATATATACAAACATATAAATGTATATATATACATATATATATATAAATATGTATATATATATATATGTATCCAAAATATATTTGGCTACCTAAATAATTGGTTATAATCTGTACCTATTATTGCATATGATATTTAATTAACTTTTTCACATTATATGGACAGGTACATATACAGAGTGGTGGCTGAAAATGTGTACCTTATGAAATTTCAACAACTTTTTTCATGAACAGGATATGGAAGTAGAACTGGTATTATTGGAAAGGTGATGAGTTAATTTATAATTTTTGTTTTGCTTCACGGGACCCACGATTCAACAGTCTGTGTTTTGTGTTCAACAGGGACCCAACATTTTCCGGTGTGCGTTCATATGCTAAAAATTAATGCTTAGAATTTACAAAGTTTCTTGGAACTTGTTCTTATAATTCTAGCAGTAGTGATTCAAGCACTATGAACACTCTACTTACGATTTGAATTAATTTAAATTGTCACTTGCTTTATTACAAGTGCGTCCTGTGGTGTCCTATTCTAAGGCCGTGACAGTTGTTATTCGGCACAGTACGTGCAATTTTCGCACATCTATTTCTCTCAGGCAAATAGTTGTTTTCATTTTCAAAACTGGCTCGACCAAAGTAAGGCCGCCCACTGCTCGGTGTCTCGCTGTTTGATATGTTTCTTAACGAAAGTCACGAAGATTGGATCTGATCGAGCCATTAGTTTTTTTTCCAGCTACTGCTTTGTTTACCCAATTACAAGGTCTGGTGATATTCTGAATCATTCAAATCGGCCGCCTTTTTTTAAATGTACCGCTCATGGACTTGGGCATGTAAACTTCTTATATGTACTTTTTCACCACTAAGAGAGCCCAATAAACTCATATTGCTCGAGTTTCGATTATTTTTGAAGAGCTGTCGGATTGAATGTATGGGCAGAGGCTTTAAAAAATCTTCAGCGGCTCAAATGCTGGGATAAACCTCATTGAACTCTCAGCGTTCCATATTCTAACATACGACTTATAAAACCTATAGCGTTCCAAAAACGAGCACTCCTAAGCAAACTGTCCGTTTTACAAAGGGGCATGACCCTTGTACGCTTTTTAGTACCAAATATAGAGGCATAAGCATCACACAATCTTTGATCCTTCCTCATACTAGCAAAACGTTGTGAAATCCTTCTGGAAATATGTAGTGTGGACATAAACATGCTTTGAAATATCGAGTACATGCGCTCGCATCTCAATTTTGCGAACAAATTGCGCTCAACGCTGATGATGATGACAATAGTTTCATGTTTCTTGTTTTATCTTTTATCGATTTTTTCCTAATTTTTCAAAGTAGCCAGCTTACAGCGAATAGCATGACAGGAGTTTTTGTGATCGATTTAACAATAAACAATGACGAAATTATTCACCGATTTATTTGCATCCAACCCGTTAAAGTGTTAGTGTTCAGTAAAAAAACTTTTAAAATAATATTTACAGTGGAGAATTTCTTTTTTTCACGTTGAGAGTCGGAAATGAGTTTCAACATTCTTAAGCCGGTGTATGCGTTGGTTCGTAACCAAGCTGCTATCATCTGCCTCCTGTTGGTGGTAGAGTCGTTGTCCAGCATCTCAGTAGACCGAAAATGGATTCCTTTTGGAGCTAACGTGACCCAAGTTTTTGATAATAACTCCACTCAAGTTACCACTCCAGACATAAGGATTTGTGCGTTGCTCGCTTCAAGGAGTCCTCCTGCCAACCTCGCGTGCCACAAGTCCTCGAGATGCGTTTTTGCCTCCGTGTACCTGCTGCATCGGGGGAGAGCAGACTGAGGGCTTCACGTGCTGGTATTCCCAGGGTGAGAGATGAATAACATTCTCAAGTTCTCAACCACAGGTCTTGAATGACGGAGTCCTGAATTCGGCCATTGAACAGGATAGTAGTCTAACGTGTAGTGAACTTGCAAGACGGTTCAAAGTTTCCATTAAACCTGCACCGCCTAGGTATGACGTGCAAAATGAGCAAGTGGGTTCCGCACACGCTTTTGGAGGTCTACAAGAGCCAACTAGGGGCAGCCTACGTATTATTGCCTTTTCACCACCTTACCACATCCTTATTCGATCGAATGCTTACAAGTGATGAAAAGCGGGCTTCGTATGAAACTTTTAAACGTTCCAGACATTGGTTGTCATCTCAGGAAGTTTTGGGAAATTTTGTACCATCCACCTAATTCACCTGACCTTGCGCCATCCTACAACTACCTTTTTCTCTCCCAGGATAATCATATTCGTGGGAAATCCTTCGCCAATGAAGCAGACTTGCGCCAAGCCCTCACGGACTTCTTTGCGTACAAAGCTCCCTAATTTTCTCGCAAGGATATTGAACACCTGGAGACACGGTAGCAGTATGTGCTGGATGCCGATGGCGGTTACTTCGTTAAATAAATATAGGTTACACATACTGCGAAGGGTTTCATTTTTCCTTTAAAAACGGACTGAACATTTTTGGTCACCGTAACAAGATCTGATCCTGTTTTAAGCCGCCTTCACCCCACTAGTCTCCGAAGGCCAAAAGAAAGGTAACCAGCAATTAATTTATTCAACTTTCAACCCTATCAGAGGAAATAGACGCGACACAGTCAGTTATCCTATCATGAATCATAAAGGTAGTAGAGAGAGGGAGAGAGAACGTCGGTAACAGTCCCCTCACGTAACCTACATCAAACAGAAAAAAACACCAATAAGACTACTGTTAAAAAATAAGAAAAATAACATGACAATTTCCTATATTATGACCTACACACGTGTAAGTACAAAGCATCATACGCACCTATGAAGAGCGTTCCGACGTGTCACGGGAGGACAAGATACAAGGGAATGCTACCGTGGGTTTGAACTTGGATTCCACTACTCGCTTAATCTACTTTGTCAGACTCAAAAATACCGCCCACTACAGTCACCATGTACAATTAAACAGCTATATTTTGATTTCATTTGACGTCCAATCTCTTTATGAGCTTTAAACAAGAGTAGAAATAATTTTTGATTATTTTATTCATGTGATAAAATTAGAGAACATTTTTCTATTATGTGTTAATATTTGCACCGAGAATGCTCACTTAAACAAACCTACGTGCGACTCTCAAGCATTGAAATCTAGATTTAAATAACGCTCGAAAACGTTTAAACTGAATTCTTTACAGCAAATCCTTATGATCTGATTTATTCCAATTGTTTTCTAAAAACATTCAATGTTTGCTCCTACTTTCATGAGAACGTTTCAGGAATTTTGTTTCAATTATTCACTAAAAAACTTGGTCTATAATAAAATTGATTCATTTCTATCAATTTTTTAAGAGATCTTGCACCGTTTACGCAAATGTGTCATAAAATAACCTAAAACTCAAGCAATTCTTGCATGCAACGTTTCAATGAATTTGTCTCGAAAGATTTCTATCACTTAAATGTAGTGTCGGATGAAATGAATTTAGGGACCGAGAGAATTTTTTTTTCAAATTTAGAGGACCCTCAATATTACCGTTTCATGCGTGTTAATCACAAAATAGAACTGTAAACTGTGTTTTGTTCTAGCATCATTTCACAGTACGCAAGAATAGTGAATTCCAAAAAATATTTCTGGAAATTTTTGTTGCAGTAATTAGCTGCATAGAGCAATTGATGGATAGTTAATTAAAAAACATCTGGCATAAAGTATCCTATATTTTGCACATGAACACATTTTCACGTGGTTTCTCAATCCAACTTAAGAAATGAAATCGAAAATTCTAGAAGTGGAGGTCAATCTGATGCGTAACCAGGCCGTTGCAATGGTCCTCTGCTTTCTGACGTGGATGGAGGCTTTGTGCACAGCCCCAGTAGACCGCGTATGGAGAGATTTTGGAACCAACATGACCCATGTTTTTGGTGGAAGCTTCACGGAAATTACCGTTACAAGCTTCATCGTTTGTGCTTTGCTCGCTGCAAGGAGTCCTCCTGCCAACCTCGCGTGCCACAAGTCCTCGAGGTGCGTTTTTGCCTCCGTGTCCCTGCCGCGCGTCGGGGGAGAGCAGACTGAGGGCTTCACGTGCTGGTATTCCCAGGGTGAGTGGAGAGATTTTCTCAATCTTCACAACTTTATAACCGCTTTTTGTAAAGTTGTTTCCGCATTTGGTCAACAACGAGTTGCTTTGAACTTAACGTGGTAATATGATAATAACTGTTGCAGCATGTTTTATTCCTTGCGTCAATTGAAACAAATGTGCAATTCATAGCCTAATGATGTCTTCACCAAAAATATCGGTAAAGACCATAAGTTATTAATATGTATAGTGTTTACAGAATGATTTCCTCTGTGATTTTCTTTTATGCTCGCTGACGGTAAAGAAAATTCAAATGAGATGTTATAGGTATAGCAGATCATTTTATCTCAAAACAGAGTTTAACATAATTTTGTTTCAGGCCTGCACCGGGAAGGGACAAGCAATGTTGGGATTTTAATATCAGTATGAGTTGTCTGAGAAAAATGGACAACAGTTATTTTAGATTAGGTTATTATTGCCAATGTTTTCTTTTCTAAGTGTGAGGGTGAATCAAATTGAGAACACCTAATCGCATGTGAACTCACTTGTCATGATTCTGGCTTTGAAGCACCTGAAAGTTTCTTTAAGTCTATACTGTTCAAAATAGACAATACCTGAAAACATAAAAATTTCGGAAATCACATACGCACATTCAAATTCTGCTAGATATATTTTTTGCAAAAATACAATTGTTGTTCGAAAATCATTAGGACCATTTCATAAAACATCATTTTTTTAACAAAACAGAATTTTTTGAATTAAAATGGAATCAAGCACTGGGTACAAGTTCATGCAGAGGTTTGCTGATATGGAATTCTACTTTGTGTGCAAAACGAAAACATAAGAAGCAATGTATTAGCGTTACAAACACAACTCAACTTTCATTCGCAATTGTTGTTGCTGTGATCATTGCATGAACATTTGAACCTTCGTTACCTTCAAAAAGTTAAAGTCCTCCATTTCTTTGCGCGTGTATTTGACCTTCGCACCACAAGAGTTATGAAAATCCTAAAGCTCCTGATAACTTTGTTCAACAAAAATTCAGTTTGATTTGGCTGTTCTGGGTGGACCTGTCTCTATGTATTGCACAAACCGGGAGTTTTCCCCTTCTTGCCAAGCGAATATTCGAGTTACATTTTCTTCCTAAGGTATTAGTTTGCGCACGATGTTATGAGAAAAGCATGTCGCGAGAATCGTTCAAAATCAATCGTTTCTTTATATTCAATTTTATGTACCTGAAAAAAATACCGCTAAAATCATTCGCGGTAAATTTAAAGGTAAATATTCAGTGAATGCAAATTGTAGGGTGTCTGTGTTTTAGTTCTGTTACTGTGTTTCATTTATTTAACTCGAATTTTGGATATTGGGTGGTTGCATCACAAAAATTTAGATTTTTCAGTGTTTTATTCTACGTCACGTCAATACTCTAATTGAAACCCAATTTAATACTCGTTAAACAACTTTGTAAATTTGTTGTGATTTCTGTTTAATGCATGTGTATCTTTTTGCTTTTGCAGCATATGATTGATGATTAGCTGCGGATTAAACCGTTTCATTGGAATGGTTTAAAATTTTTCCTTTGCATTTACCTTCGTAGTTAAATTTTTCATGTTCTGAATCGAAATGACAGAATCGAGGTGCATTCTCTGCCCTTTTTCCCCGCTCTGAAACATACGATCCTTAGTGTATCTTTTACAGATGTATGGTGCATGAAACATTACACGTTGTCTCATGCTTATTACGTATAAAGTGCAGGTGAATTTGGTTTGGCAACAAATTTTTCCTCCATTCCTGTTATAAACCATGTCTTGGTGAGTATTAATTCACATGTTTAACTTTTCAGTGTGCTTGTATGAAGGAAGGCACTTGATAGAAAATGAAACCGTGCCGGAACCTACGTGTCCAGAGCTCCAAACTCTTCAGTGCTCTAAGCATGGAATGATTCTCCTAGGTATGACTTATCATATTCAGAATTTAAGAAGTTTTCAATTACAAGGAAAGAACAAACTACTGGGTGGGAGAAATTCATTGATATGATTATGAGGAGAATCACTATAATTTGACTTTAAATTGTCAGCTGCAGGTTTCGACCGAGTGTATGTCGAAATGTATTACACACTACATTTCATATTCATTTTTGTGTGAAAACCGATTTAATATTGATTAAAACGTTATAAGTCACACTTCATGTTATTCAGAGCAACGTTTGAAATATAATCTAACACGAACATTTTTTTTCAAAAAAAATGTAGAAACAATCAGATTTTAAGTTGGCCATTCTCCTTGACATTTTCTTCTGATTGAAATGTTCTCGTACAGATGTAAAAATTTAACATTTCATTTCACAGTACATAAAGCGTTCAACTTACGCTTGTTTGAGTATATTTGTGAGTTTTTTTTTAATTTCTAGTTTAAAATCAAATTAGATTTGCTTAGCTAACATGAAGTTGGATTGCTTGAAGTTGGGTAAACATATGTATGTTATGCTAAGCTGTGTACGGTAAAGTTTGGATTGTTTTTGATAAATAGCTGTAAGTTATGTTTGAAATGGATAGGTTAGGTTAGGCCACTTGAGGTCACGCTAGTGCTGGTATGGGGAACTTTTTAATATTGGGATAGGCTTGGATAAAGAAGTTTTCGTTGGTGAAGGCTGGGATAGACGAGGGTAAGATATTTTTGAAAGATGCAAGGTTGATAAACTAGGTTCAATGTGACTTGACGCGAAGTTGCTTTTATTTCTGTTACGTTAAGTTGTGCAGCATTAAAAACGGTTAAGACACATCATGTTTGGGGAAAATTGAATACATAATGTTAGGATGGGTTGGGTTATGCTTGGAAAGGTTAAGATAAGTTATGTGAGAGTTTGAAGCTGAGTGTACCATGCTTAACAGAGATTTGGCAAAGACCAGTAAGTTAACAAACCGTGAATATTTATACACTTCAAATTTTATCATGTGCGAGACGACTTGTACTTTAAAATATGGGATTGATTAGTTACATGAACGTAAAACAGTTTCTTTCATGAGTATTTGAAATACTTTAAGATAGAAAACTCAAAGGAATATGCTTTCCAGAGACTATTGTTAACACAAGAAAAGCTTCCAGTCGAAATAGAACAAACATTGTGCGAGGTACGCGTGCGCTTTAATGAATTTCTGTTCCCATCATTCACGTCCTCGTAGTAAAGTAGCAGCATCGTGATCGTACAATGGACCTGATCGTATCCTTTCAATGTAATTCATTTGGAAATTAGAAGATGAAAAAATAAACCGTCGAATCGGTTGAGTGAGTATAGTCACAATTGGCTTCATTTGATACGGAACATTTAGAGCTCAGAAATATAAAGAGAAAAATCCCTAAGATCACAAATCCTAGTTGAATTGTACAAGAATATTAAGAAATTGTAAGGTCTAATTGAGCTAAGAACCAGATCTTATGATCTTTTATGAAATCAAAACGTGACTGACGAATGAACGGCCAGCCCTAGAAGACCTAACTAAGATAACATTGATTAAGTGTCGTCAGTCATTGTCTACGAATATTTTGGTACATTTATTCCTTGAGATATTTTCATGTGTGCCTTCGGTGATTGAATTCTTCATTCAAAAACCTGATAGAAAACTTTTTAATACAAATCTCTAGCGTCCACTCTTTGAGCTACCTGTGGCCTCTTACTCTTTATTACTGTCTACTAGATGCATCGGCATCTCGTCGCCGCACCACGTGCACAGCCCCCTTCACGCAGCACTCGTTTGGTTGTATGTACGACAGCAACTTCGAAGGCACCTACTGTGAGGTGCTCCAACACTGCCTGGAGCTGGGAGCGAACCTTGCTTCTCCTGAGACTGAAGAAGAGTCCGATGCCCTGAAGGCCTACTACGAAATCAAAAACGGTAATTAAATGTGCATAATGTTAGCTAGCCTTTTTTTATTTGACGTTTTGTTTTCGTCTAAAAGCATCATCTGTAATAGGCTTTGAAAATTTTCTCACCTGATTTTGAGGGGACGGTTCGGGATAAAAAAAAGTTTGAGTTTTGACGAATTTTTTTTGAGAAATTTACCATAGGTGTATATTGTTAAGACTATTTCTTTTTACTTGTGCGTTTTTTTGTTGTAACTATACATAAATAGGTTTTTTTCTGAAAAAAAACACGAATAAACATGTGTTGCGGAAAATCCTTATCCTCCTACGATTTTGAACTCACAGAACTGAAAAGATATTTTCTAGATAGCTAATTGTTTTGTCTGGAGATTCCGGGCAAAAGTTTGTCGATCATTTGATTTTTTGAATTTTGAGAATTTTTTTCCCAAAAACCGACCTCTTTTTTCACTTTTTCGAATATTTTTGCTTATAATTTTCAACATGAAATGAAATTCAAAAAACCTTTGCACTGGATCCATAGAAATTTTTAATTGCTATTGATTGATATGCTTGCTATTCCTGTGAGTTCAAAACTATGGGAGAAGAAACATTTCAAACGTCACAAAGGTGAGTTGTCATGCGTGCCAGTTTTCTAAAATTTGTTTTTTCTTTCTTTCGTAATTTCTTGAACTGAGTCTTATCAGCTTTTCTGTATCTTCTTCAGTACCTTCAAAACAGTGGGGATAGATCAATACCAAAAGTCAATTAATGTACGTTTCAGAACAGCGTTTTTTACCACAATTTTTTTTCTTTACATACTAATTTCTTTTAAAATCAACTCTATTGATTTGTAGCTCTTTTTGAGCCCTTTCGATTGATATAATTGTCATTCCTGTGGCTTCAAAACTCCGGGAGGCGATTATGTTTACAGAGCAAGCTAATTAGCTGAAGACTCAGCAGCCGGACTCAAAACAAACACTCAATTACACCATCATAATTTATCACTCAGTAATAGAATGTTTTATTTGAGTACGAAAGCATTTCAAGTAAGGCCACGAATGTACTTTCTTTCTATTCCGTAAAGGAACATTGAAAACCGACTCGTAATAAGGAGGGAAGAGGGAGGTCACCCATCCATTGGCGCTTCCGAAGGTCACGCTAGTGCGCGTCTTTTACCCCGTCTAAGAGACGAATCAATTGACGTACTTGAGAGCCAATTATATCGTTGGATGCGCAAGAAAATTCTCTATAAGATAATATAATAAACAGAAAACCTACCATTATTAGGAAGTTGACCCGAACCGTGCCTTTAAACTAGAATTTAACCACGTTTTTGTGTCTCGTTTGATGATGTTTAAACACGTACTGATAATTGTTCTAAAAAGACTTAACCCTTTTATTCTAAATTTCCAGCGTACAACCGCGATCGTAAATGAGGAATTAATTTTCATTGAAATAGTATTTTACTATATATAGTTAACTAATTTTTATTGAAATAGTATTTTACTATATATATATTTCTTTAAAGTTGACCGTTAAGGACAATTTTCTGGGCATATAGTGAAATTCTCTAACCACATGATTATCAGGACTTTTTTTATGGTTCCATCTTCTTTTAGTAATGATTTTACAAAAGAAGAAAACTTAGCACTTTCGTCCATATTATCAGCGTTCAGCAATAGTCGTAAAAATGAATGTAAACAGCAGCAACCCTAAATAGTTTATTTCTCAAATATTATTGAGTGAATTTTGGGGAGCCATTCACCAGCCATTTCGAGAATGATTCTTTCCCCAAGAGTGGGCTCCATAAAACTTTCAAGCTCAAGAATTAATGTCAAATTTTATAAATAGCTTCTTCATAAATTACACTTTAACTTACATTGCCATATGTATACTTTTGTTCTTGTTCACTTAAAATTTAGATGCAAGATAATGCACCTTCACATGACCCTACAAAAATCATGACCTTTAATGGCGAGAATGGTATTAATTTTGATGGATTGTTTAGCACAGAGGGCCGTCCGGAACCTTTTAAAAAATGTATGGAAGATCATTTGAAGAGGGCTCATAAAAACTCAAAACCAAGATCACTTGTGAGAAACACTATAAGAAGAATGAGAAGAAATGATTGCTTGATTTTTAGGAAGCTAAAAATTTCATTACGTCTACGATGCAGTGAAATGTAAAAAAAAAGGAATTATTACATAACGCGAATATAATTCTTAAACTTTGTAATTTATTTAAATTTTCATTCGGCAAGTGTGTATTTTTATGGGGTAGGTGATCCATTTATCCATTTTTATTCAAATTGAAACATTATGTCCCAATTAGCGTTAATTGCGTAACTATGCGTCTAGTATATAGATGTTGAGTTTGTCTACATTTTGAAAAATTTACAATTAATTTATTTTGTGACGTTTGTATTATAAACTGTTTAATGCTGTCGAGATTTCCGTTCCTGATATTGTGGCCTCTACAGCAGTTCGTAACAAATAGCTTAAAATCTTCATTTCAGATAACAAAATTGCTAGATAATTAGAGAAATTTTACCCGACAAAAATTTTTCCAATACCTGGTTCTGGCGGACGTTACGAGGCCCAGAACGTCCAACTGCCGCACAATATTAGGGCCAACACAACGCCCAGTTTGCCGACGGAGTGGCCGTCAAATCGAGTTTTGTGAACTTTGAATATAAGCTCAGAAGCACGCTTTATCGAGAGTGATTTGTTACAACCCTATTTATCCTCTATCAGTACGTGGCAACGCGACTGAACTTTCCTTGGAAAGGAGATTAGGATAAATTTGAGAGTTTCATAATGGACATTTTTATACGTGCATGGGTATCAAAGAATGAATAATTTGTGCACAATTTGTCTTCGTGTATTAACACGGCATGTGTATTTTATCTGCGATGTGTACTGCCTTCGCTGACAATCCTATTAACGTATATTGAAACAGGAAAGCGGAAGTGTGTTCATAGCATTCTTAACCTAAAGATGTTACTAAAACTATAAAAATCAAATGAGAAAAAATTCGTTTTAAAAACATTCATTATCCAAAAGCGTGCTTACTTGTTATTTAATGCATACCATGGTACAATATTCTTATATGAAGTGTTTTCCTGATGTATTCCTTAGCTGAGCAAATGAAGCGCTACTTCGTAGGCCTGTTCAAAGTGGACGGCGTCTGGCGCTGGCCAGCCAATCAGCGTGAGGCAGCACCTGCCGGCACCGGTGAATGGGCAAATGATCAGCCCAACGGGGTTACCACCTATGCTCATATGTACAAACTGGGTAACGACGATAGAAATTACTATTTTGGAGATGGGATCGTGGGTGCAAGAGAAAATCCTCTCTGTCATGTGTGGCCTGCCAAGTGAGTGCTTTTGCTATGGTACTGGTTGATTCAAATAAAAAATGCGACCATGTACACGAAACAACATACAAACAAGAAATCCATAAGCAGCTCGTCATAATGCTCAGTCACTTTGGGCAACAAATTTTGTAACTATGCTACCATTGCTTCCAAAAACATAAAACCTACCCTAAAGTTGACTAGATCATGAAGCCTAAGCTCACACATACAATAAGCCGTCGAATTACGAACGTCTAAAGTCCTTGAGGTTTCTCGAACCATTACTGATTCTGATGATCAGTAAAAGGAAGCTAAATTTCTTACGCTCTTTAATCCAGACAACTTTTGAAATTCTCAAAGGGACAGCAGCATCTCAATTAGCCCAACAGCTGAACATTGGACAACAATGGCTGTCCTAGCACTTCAATTCAAGAAACATGGCGTGAGTAAATCGTGTCACAGCACCAACGAGATTATGTCTCTCCTATCAGTATACTGCTGCCCAATATTTCCTGAATGATGTTAAAAACTTATTTTTTTTCAAAATGTATATAAAAAAGAATACGCACCGCCATTTTTTATATAACACCGATTCTGTTGAGCGAATATGAACTGAACTTTTCAGAATCTCACATGTCAATTTAAACGTAAGAGTTTTCTTCAAAAATTCATGGCCTGAGTATGTAAGATGAATGTTAAAAGGTGTTTTTATTTTTTGAATGAGCATCACATTCATTGATTTTCTACAACGAATATATAACTCACGCGTTATATATTCACGCGAATATAAGAGTATAACTCACGCGTATAACTCACGCGTGGCACATGAATGACGAAACGTTATGGACTTGGTACAGCACCAAAAGTAATGTGTACCTTCATTTTTTATTAGAAATAGCTCAGAATTTGGAACTTTTTTCTTTACCTCTTAAAGACCTGCATCTATAATTACGCAGTAGAAGTTAAGGCTGCACCTTCGAAAATATCATTGTAACTCCTTATAAGTTCACAGTATTCCACCATATATCAGTAAATATCACAGTACTCCATATTTCAGTTCACAGTATTCCACCATATTTCAGTATATATCACAGTATTCCATATATCAGTAAACAGCATTCCACCTCACAATATCCCAGTGACAATAAGTGCGTTCTTGTTCTTTGCTTGAAATATATGGCGCACAGAGTGATTTTTTAAAAAAAATTTTCACTATCGTGATGCTTTTAAACTAAGTCAATGAGTGTTGTATGTTAGTGAGAGTTACAGAGACATGTGGCATCAAATTTTTTCAATTTACAGAGTAAAATAGGAAATGAATGGGGATCAGAGCTAACTTTGGATACTGACTTTCATCAGCTGGTAAGCTCAAATAGCTTTCCTCTGACATTTGGAATTAACATGAATAATCAAAATGCAATCTTCAATTGCATTCTAATGATATCGTTGCATTCTATGATATCATGATATCATATGAGACAACTCTCAGATGCATGGATGTCACAAGTGTTGAATATCCCCTGTTGCAGTAGTTCTTAATTTTGACTTCAGGTTGCCAAGCAACACACTTGACAGATTGCGAATAGATTTTTGGGAATAATCGTTAGATTCATTAGCTGTAATATTCACCTTGAATTTATACTTTTATTGAGCTAGAATAAATTACTAAGTTGGATTGCTCACAAATGTAAAAACTAAAAAATTATTTGCTCTAATTTCCCCATCTATTTTCTTTCATTTGCACAACGAAACTCATAATTATTTTCAACATGCAGCCTTTCGTTGTATTGTCAATCACTGCAACGTTTCTACTGTAATGTCGGCCGGCAGTTGAAGAGATTGTGAAATGAAGACCGATTGTTACCCTGAATGTGTTCACGTTGATTTTAAGTTCAGTAATAGGATGATGAAGAATAACAAAAGCCGGTGATACCGCAAGAAGGAGTGCGGCGCCTCCATCCTCGATATGAAGAGCTCTTTGCATCCTTCATAATTCTGAAAAATTCAAAATTCCACGCTTTGAAATTTGGACGAAGGTTCATGAAGTTCTATGAACATCTATGTTTTTCATTTCAAATTACGTGGAACTATGGGCTACGAAAGCTATTAATTCGACTTAATGAGAAGTAATTTAAATTACGAACAACATTTCTTTCCAGCAAGAAATAATCACACCAGAGTAGACAATATATGAAGTGTGCTAATGATAGAAAAATTGTATCCAATTTTAGGGGATCCTGACAGTGGCAGCTGAAAGGATCTCATCAGAAATAAATCAGGGTTCTTTTATGCCTGCAGTTACTGTCAGGAGCTAAGTTAAACAGTCTCCTAACGCTGTGTCCTTCTGCGTTGCGAACATTTGCGTTGCATTCTGCATTCATTCATTCATTGCGTTGCGTTCTGTGCGTGCTCGGTTATCCGAACCTGCTTAAATAAATGCACGGATTACTTCTGTGTTTTATTACGCCTTGCTCCTTCTGTGCATCAAAATCTCTTGTTCCGTAAAGAAAAAGTGGTGTACAAATCCTCTCTGATTAAGTAGTAAATACTTCATTGTGTTGTAGAACAGTTTAGGCTACGCTCATACTTTCATCAGGTAAGGATGAATTATGAGGGGTTTCATAAAAGACAAATTTCGTTTGCGAAAAGTATCAAACGACCGCAAAACATCCGTAATTGACGTTTTTGCTTCATTTCTGAATGTGTCGCATAACTGTAAAAAGGGTTTTTACTTCTTCTAAAACGTTTGGGAGGCATAAATACAGTATCTTCAACAAAAGACTCATACTCCTGACCTATTTTCGGCCAAAGAATTTGCTCCGATGAAGATTTTTAGGAGCATCATTACAGAACGACCATTTCTATTCAAATTGAATTCTCAGATTGACAGCTTAGGTATTAGGGCTACAATGAATGTGTTATGTTGTTCAGTTGAGTTACGTAATGTCCTTGTAAGGACTAAAAAAATTAGTGACTCATGATGCAGTATTTTCAAAACAAAATTCATTCGTCGAAGTTTCCACGTTCGTCTTAGAAAAGGAAGAGGTTTTCGCAGACGAATACGACTAGTGAGTAGCTCATGAAGTATTGGAGAAGGAAGAATTTCAACGCAAACGACCAACTTCTGATTACTTCTTAGAAACTTAAGCGTTTTCTGGGCAATTTTACGACTATTAATTAAAGTATTGATGTCATCAAATCCAGTAATGACATCAATATTACATTACATTGAATTGGTGTCATAAGCTGTAAGCGTAATGAATGTTTTACAATGTTTAATTTTCTAAAATGAGTACCTGAAAACAATGAACAACATTAATTTTCCATTTTTAGTCGAGGTTCCTCAATCAATAAAAATGGAGGTGACATACCCCATTTAATTTACATGTTCGAGTTATACACAATACATTATTTGATCCACCATTAATTTTTCTCTACAAGTGCAACCTTGTTTTTAGAATGGTATTACATTTAACACCGGTTCAGTACCAGAAAATCCTGCTGAGACGTTTCAGCGATGCCACGCGAACACCAGGTAAGTTGAACTCAAAAGCTTACAAAATTGGGGCTCGACTCTCAGTGAATGCTGATCGAAGTGAAGCGATCTTTCAGCCGTTTGGTTATAAAATAATGTATTTATTCCACTGTTTCATCACTGAGAGGGTTTCATCTCCTTGAAATGGATAGGTAAGCAAGGTAAGCAATGACATTTACTCACGTCGTTCATTGGTGAAAGTTGCAGTCCATTGAAACATAGAGACATAATGGAAGAGTTTCAATAGTGTACGAGGCACTCAACCCAGAATTCGAGAGTTTTCAAAACTCTCTGTTTTAAGCTAAATTAAGTGGCTCTTAAACTACATAGAAATTTTTTCGCTTTGTAAATGCGGAAGGGAAAAAAAGTGTCGGTATTTTGCAGGAGTTTACTCTTGCAGTTCCGCCGTCAAGTTTTCATAGGATAAGCAGGGGACAAGAAGAGCGCATGTGAAATTTATTGACGTTGAAAAATACACGTGAGGATAAAGACCATTACTTGAGGGCTGGGCACGAGCAGCGCTGATTTTAAAATACCTGGTCAAGTGATGGTACTTGTTTTAGTACCTTGTACTGTATTGGTAGAAATAAATTTAAGGTTGGTACCATTGTTTAGCTTATGGTTTAAAGGTAACTAGGGTTTGTAACTTGTAACGGAGATAGTGTAAAGGTGCTCAATCAATGTGCCTTTTACGGGAGATGAAAAAATCAAGATCGAGGGTTGTGTAATGGTACATGATTTTTATCCCTTCTTCAAATTAAGAAATTAAGTTGTAATTTGTCTATGACTCTCATACCGAATTCCAGGTAAAAATTATGTTAATAATGAAGCTTCATTTTTATTAGTTCATATGGAATATGTACTGTATTTGAGGAACTTAATTTTTTACTTTCAAAAACTCATATTCTCTCCGTTTTCAGATTTGTCAATCAAAAATATGTAGGTTCACATTGATTAATTTGAAAATCTTAAGTCATTTTACTGATGAAAGTTTCAGCAAAAAAGGTGTATAGTAAAAGTGAGTTGAGCGTCTGTCCCACAGCACCTAACTCCAGAGTAGAGAAAAGTCTACGGATATTGGAACTAAGATTTAAGTAACTCTACAGGATAAATCAGTCTGTGGTATGGAATGACATTGCGATAGGAACTCGAATGCCCAATCCACTTTCGTTATTTCGGTATAAACCACACTTTGGTTGGTGTTAAACTCTCCCGCACTGAGTCATTCAATTGAGGTGAAAAATGGAATGAAACACTCGGAAAGTTGTAATCACCCAAAAATAATTACATAGTGTTCAAAAACGCCACAGCTATATGCTGATGCAAAATTTACGAACTTTCCATACAGCCTTTTAACGACATAGCCCTGTTAGACTTGAGGTTAAAAACACAATACAAGGGAAAGTTTTATTGATAACTTTCAGCAACCCCTTGATGTGCCGGTAAAAGATCAGAATCACAGCAAGATTTTATGACTTCCAGACGGAAGTCCATCACACTGTAAAGAAAAGGGTCAAAACAGGGGAATGTTGTATGGCAGCTTTTTCGCCAGAGAGTTTTTTTCCCTCTGTTAGTCCGCCAGATGCATTAATTGATTCCGTCATCGTTACAGACATCTGTTGAGTTAACGGACTGCGATAGACGCGCTGTTAGAACAACGGAACTATTGTTATATCTCTGTTCAATTTACAGGAATGTTTTGAACGATCTGTATTTCAGACAGGGAACGTCTACATGTCCGTTGCTATAACGGGTGAGGCCGGCATGGTGCCGGACGAAAGATATGTTGCCGTCTGTTTTCTAGAAACTATAAGAGCTTCTGTTAAATCTACAGAAATATAAAGAAGCCTCTTGGTAAGTGACAGTTTCAAGAGATTCTGTTACTACGACAGAGAAACCGGATATTGGACGATACTCCGATGGATCTGCCACTTGCAAATACATTATGGTGCCCAGTAAATATTACATGCGATATACTTTTGTCCGCTTATATACATAGAAGTATAGCTGCAAGGCTATGTGTGCGGACCGCAGGGAACGGTGCAATAAAAAAAACTAGTCGAAACTTCCTATTAATGCGGGAAGCTACCAAGTCTTCATTTTTATAGATCGCATAACTACTAACGATTCAGGCTACTTGATGAAAATTTTTAATTCCCCCGTATATTTAATTCGATTCACATGGATACTTCTTAGGTTGGTCAAAAACGAATAACGTCGAAAGTATCCTGAGAAATAATTTGGTATACAAAGGGTTTTCACACACCGTATGACACACCTGGGAACGAATGATGAAAGACATGTATAACAAGACAAGAAGCTCAGAAAGAAAACGGTAAGCATCGAGAGCTGAAACTTTGAAAACTGTCTTCTACGAAAAAGCCCTACTCATAGCGCAACTCACTTCTATCCTCGCAGAAGCATTATGAATAAAATATGCTACACCGTTCGGTACTTATATCAGGTATGAAATTATTTTCCAATTGAAAACAACAAAATACTATTATATAAACAAAGAAGTTATCATACACAAGTAATATTAATGAACCATACAGAAAAATCTATCGATGTGCCCAGTAAAAGACTATACCTCGCCCGTGCCAAGAACGAAAAACACCTAAGTTTGAATTTAATATAGAATATGAAACTGAGTATCCAGAGTAGTAGTATTCGAGAGATATAGCGATACTCTGCAAACAAAAAAAAATAGGAATTGCCGCTGTGAGTGGTGATGCGGTCCGCTTCATCAAAAAACTAGCCAAAGATTTAAGAGTTAAGGAAAAATATAAGTATAACAGAAAACATTGCTTTTGTACGTAATACTGACGAAATTTAGGCAGTAGTTCTTAGAGACAGGAAAAAAGTAAAACCTACACAAAAGTACGAAATTACAGACAAATCAAGTCATTGCTAGACAGGAATAACGCTATACATAAATTACCTGGAGGGTACAAACTTCCTAATACATATCCTTGATTAACTCTATGATGAATCTACTGAAAAATAAAATGAGTTTAATAAAGCGATGAACTCGTTGATGAAATGAAAGTATCCGGTTCAGAACAAACCTATTCTGACGTCAGTTAAGTACTATTGAATCTCGAATGACACCGTGTCTCATGCAAGCAAGTTAAAAATAAGTCCCGTCTAATGTTCATCAATGGATGAAGAAAGTAAACTTCAGATGCTATACGCTCAAGATATGGTCTAAAATAACTCTATCATTGATGCTTCTCAGCTTGCAAATAAAAAGTTAGGCGAAAATCGTTACACGTAAAGTCCTTTTTATTAAGAATGTTCAAATCAAACTGAACGTTTCGAATTAACAGTCTATCTTCAGCAAAACCTCCGTAAAACGAAACCATAAGAGGAAGAATTAATTCAATAATGAAGTATTAATATAAAGTTTAAACTTTGAAAAAACACAGATAAAAATAAAACAAAGGAAAACTGAGTAACTGAATTATGTGTTGGCAACATGATGCGGAAAAGCACTTTGGGTGTCATTTAGAGGAGGTTTCATTTGTAAAAAGGCAAAGATTCGAGAATGCGTAGATCTGTTCTGTTTTCGGTACCGGCCAAGATATAAAAGTCGTTTAGGGAGACCGTAACATGGCACTCTTCGGTATGAGATCAAACAGAGGACAGTGGGGGGACCCAAGAGGAAGACCAGTTCTGCAACTTAGCCCAGTGTGCTCAGAAACTCAAGTCAGCAGGGTTTGACAGGTAGAACCAACGTACCGAGACTTACAACGTGAACAATTGTATTGGCACTCCAGAGACGAGCACAGCGAGGGTAGCAGTTCTTTTTTTGAAACGAAATAGAGAACCAATTGTGAAATTATTCACTAGAACCATTTGAATTTCAAGTTATAGGAAAAACATACAAAAAACATACTAGACTCAACATCCTTAGTTTCAATGACTGATGGCCAAAATACGGCAACTTCACAAAGAAAGCTTGTTGCAAGACTGAACAGATTGAGAGTTGGTTATCTTTAACTTGTGTCAAAATTTTGTTACTCTCAATCTGTTCAGTCTTGTGCTCAACAAGCTTTCTTCGTGAAGTGGCCGTATTTTGGCCATCGACCATTGAAACTAAGCAAGTATGTTAATTTCCTCGTTAATAAGCTTTCCCGCAACTCGAAATTCAAATGATATTAGTGAATAATTTTACAATTGGTTCTCTATTCCATTTCAAAAACAAACTGCCTCCTTCACTGTGCTTGTCTCTGGTTATAGATTATAAGTTAGTTTAAGACTCTCTAACCGCTACAAAAAAGAAGAGCGTATCGAAGAGAGGAAGGATGAGGCACCATTTAGTATGGACATTAGGGAATGCGGAATCTATGCAGAAGAGGCACAGAAACAGTAAGTTGGGAAACAAGTTCATGAAACAAGTTAAATGTGAAGAAGAAAATAGAAGGTGCTGAAAACCAGGACAGCAGTGAACCGAAATAGGTTGTTCTTAACATAGGAAAAAATATTCTACTTCAACAAAAAGAAGGCCTACCTAACTTTCAGCTCGGGCCCTCATAAATTTCCCCCTGGGAGCGCTAATTCCCATAGATCCAATAGTTTATTCCCCTGAGGGGGTTCGTCTCTGGTGTACCAATACTTTCACGTTGTGAATCGCAGTACGTTGGTTCTATCTGCCATACCCTGATGACTAGAGTGGTAAATTTACAATTTATTTATTTATTGGTAAATTTTTGGAAGGAAAGTTCAACAAACTGCCTTCTGTGGAATCAATCAGTGAGGACATTCGCTTTGTTTCGTTTCCGTATTTTGGACCTCAGTCGGAGGAAATGAAGAGAGAAATTTTGGATTTGTTTGTCAAATATTTTCCGGGCATAAACCATAAGGTGGTTGTAGTTAATAGTTTCAAAATAGGCTCATTTTTTCATTTCAAAGACATTTTTCCTACCGCGATGCAGGCCTCCCTAATTTACAAATTTTGTTGTGCACGATGTGCATCTGAGTACGTCGGCTTGACGTCGCGTACTCTAGGCTGTAGGGTGGCCGAGCATCGAGGTAGGAGTTACCGCACAGGGAATATTTTAGCTAGTCCTTCACATTCAGCTATTAGGGATCATTCAGAGAATTGCAATAGCCCGTTGGACATCAGTAATTTTTATATTCTCACTAGATCAAAATATGCCTCCGATTTAAGGATTTTAGAGTCTCTCTTCATTTTAAGAAATAAGCCGATTTTAAACAACCGACTTAGTTCTTTTCCGTTGTCAATAGTTAACAGCTAGTTTTTTTTGTTTTTTTTAGGTTAGTTTTTTGTTTTGCTTGTTTGTTCAATTTATCAACTTTCAAATTCATTTCATTCTTTTTTCAGGTAAATTTGTTTTCCTGAAGATGAGCGAATGCTCAAAACGTTCAATTTCATTATGTTACTTGCAATTTTTAATTCGAGTAAATGTTTTATACGGTATTTTTATTTATCTCCTTTTCACTTAGAATCGATTGATGTTTTTGGCATGTTAATATGTATATAAAATTAATTTCACATCAAGCAGCTGAATCACCAAAATGAGAGTCAATCCGCAGAGTGACAGGCATTTCATTGAAAAACATCATCAAAAGGTCAAAACTATTGAAATGAACGCGTTTTAGATTATAATCGTGTAGTCGAACACTTTGTTAAAGAGCTACCAGGAGAGTTCCATTCGATTGAAGATTCAAATTAGTTTGTTAGCGTTGATTTCCCCATTGGTTGCAAAGGTATTGACGACAATGGAGCGCGTATCCAATACTCAATTAGAATAAATGCACCTAGCTTACGGTTCAGCTATTAATAATTCTAGTGAGGTTGTTTGAATTTACGGAGCAAGAAGTCCCAACAAACGTTTTAAATCACATCGAACATCCGTAGCTATGCATTGGAGATCGACTGAAAATGAATCATTTCACAGATCTCAACCTGAAAGCGGACGCAAAAAAATTACGTGATCCAGAGATGGAAAAATAAAAAGTAGAGTGTTTTCGAAATAAAGTAAACATAAGTACTCGTTATAGTGCTCGTGTTTGAAAAGTCAAACTAAATTGTTGGTAGCGGTACACGATGATGACCAACATTTGTATTAAGTTCAGCGTGTGCAAGGTTTCCTATATCGTGTTTAATTTGATAGGTGGTTTCTACGCAAAACATTGGAAGAATCTAGATTCCCGCCAAAAGTCTTATTTGCAGGCGAAGTATCGCACACACGATTAGGAATAGTAGGCGACTATTGTCTGCTCTTAGGATGTTAATTAACGCCTAATGCAGCAAGGAAAAAATCGCGTTAAATTTTCCGTAAGGGTTTTTGGTAACTATCTGATCAGACCGAACTAAATTCTGCAACTATGCAGTGAATGGATGCAATTATAAATTTTTATGCTGGCCTTTATGCTAGATTCTAGTTCTGAACCGTTTTCTAAGGTCCCTTTGTAACATTTCTAAAGGCGGAATCACGAGCTCGCCACATATAGATAATTTTACATGATCGATATGTGTGATTTGTTCAAGTACATTCGCGGCATAAGTTTTTCTCTCTCTAGCATTCGTAAAGATGTTACCTCATTAATGAAAATGAGATGTTACCTCATGTTGGCATGTTCGCCTAAAATGGTAAAAATGAATTCTCATCACACAATATGGTTATAATTCGTCGCTGATCATTGTTTATTTCAGATCAGAATGAAACGTACTACGTGGGGCTGTTCATAGTCGACGGTGTGGGGCGCTGGCAAGCCGATCAGCGAGATTCATCTAACTCGTTTTCCTCTGCGCCTAACGAAGACGAAAATGCGTCTGTCATGGGATCGGAACTAACAGCAGCGTCTCTGACCACAGTGGCACGAGCACTGTGTCACGTCTGGGTTATCTACTGATAATTTTCGGCAAAACACACATTTCCATTTAAGCACTACATTTTTCTAAATCTAAATGTCTCTTCCAGTTCTAATAAAATGCGAGCTTTGTCCATGCTGATGGGCAAGAAATAAAAACTACGTACTCAATGTGATTCTCCTCAAAGTGAGATGAGGATTAGTAAATGCATTCTTTAACATCTCAGTTAGGTCGAAAGCTTAGTATCATTCGTGGATTAATGGCTTGTATCAGGATTTCCGGAAAGTTTGAGCCGATTTTTTATTGAAAGAATAAGATCAACTGATACAAGCCATTCAATTTTTAATTATCAAAACATGGACCATTCTGTAGGCGTCTCCATCTTCTCTCTAACATGGAATTACTCTCTTCCCAGAATTGCGGAGGATTCATGGCTATGAATTCATAAAGTATCAAAATTAAGATGATAGCAAAGACAGCTGATTTAAAAATCATTTTAATTAGTGAACGTTTCGGCTTCAAGCTCAAGCCATCATCAACACCTGTGAAAGATAATTGAAATACAGAAATTAAGACACGGCTAAAAGACAAAAAAGAATTCAACTTAAAATAGTGCGAAAAAAAAGGGTAACGGAGAGATTATACTGCAGTAATATTTTTAAAATCAAGCTATTTCTAATTGGAATGATGATAACATTGAATTAGGAGCTGGTTTTAATTGTTTAATGTACAGAGATTCAAGTATATGTAGGTCGTTTCTATTTGCACAGAAACTTAAAATTGAAAAATCAGATTTGCTAACTATTACACTACACTGCTCAGCGTGATCCCTAATGGCTGAAAAAGATGGCTTGGCTAAAACTCTAC
>JACJUY010006052.1:12519-22919 GCA_014220935.1 Platorchestia sp. MABIK | reverse complement strand
AAAGTATTATTGTCTGTTATTTTATAAAACGTTGATTTGAATTTAATGATATTTGATTTTGTTTTGTGACCAATTACATTTATTCTTAATATAGACATTGATTGGTTCAAAATGAATTTAATCAGTTCATCATTAATCATATTTTTTTCATGGCCTAACTGTAGAGCATATTCATTTGGAAGTAACGGAATTATTTCTTTTACCTTATACAGTAACGTTTCAAAAACGAATTTTGTAATATAAACAGTTTACATTCGACTATCTCATTTATATATATACCATCTAATGATATTCAATAATTATTCGTTTACACTCAAAATTAGCAGCATGTAATGCCAATGCAAAGGGGTTTTGAATTTTAATCAACGAAAATACTCTTACTAATCCCTCTGAGACTGATCTCTCGAATGAACCACATTTATTTTCTTTTTCCATTGCAAAGCCAAACTTTTTGGGGTACAGTCAGCAGTTCTCTGACACGAATGTAAATACAGTTTATTCAAAGCGCAATATCAAAACCAAGAACTGCGGCAAAACACGCAAAGTTTCCAGTAAGTACTGGTGATCTCTCTTCTCATCAATGCACTTAGCCTTCGGTTAATCTGCAGCACTACACAGCTCGTTTGCCTACGCCAATGTGTTGGTGATCAAAGATAAAAGTCTCCTGAGCAATCGTCGTTCACAGAGAATTTTTGAAGATGGTAATTCTATGAAACCAGAACTATAAACTTGTACAGAGAATTAGCCAACAAGAAATATTTTTATTCTTTCAAAATATCTAATTTACATATCCCTCTTTTTTTGTATGCGAACACTGAAAATAGATTACTGGGGTGACAAGTTGATATCTCCCAAAAAAAGATTTCAGAACATATTGTCAAAGAATATTTTCGAAACAGACATTTTCTATGTTGAAGAAGCAGCTGCGAGGACAGTGATGAATTAAATATTTTAGAATGCAATAACCATTGGAGAGGTATTTAGGCTGCTGTTCCGATATGGTTACACGAAGCAATTTTTCATAAATGATTTGTTATTTTTAAGTTCGTTCTTGATTATGCCAATCGCAAAATTTAGACTTCCCTAAGGGCTTAGCTGTGTCCCTCTCGCATGCTATTTCAAGATCTCATTTAAATGAAAGGAGGTCTGCTGTTCTCATTCGCGGCCATCACCGAATAAATTTAAATAAATTTGGTGTGTCAGGTTGCCGAGACATGAAAACTTGTCACAAGTTTCGTCACACTGATACCAACTTGTTACAGTCGCGTTTCTATTGTAAAAGGGGTTTGAAATGAAAACATATCGTTTTGAGGATGTTCATGACCATAAACTAATCCAAAAAATATTATTGGTGGGAGGAGACAGAGTTCTACCCAAAGACTGATCACGTCCGATTTCGTCTACGTTCGGGAATAATATTTATTTCACTCATCGCTATCTAGTATATCGTCCACAGGAGCCAGTTAAGAGCTACCATGAGTATCATCCAAAAACTTACTTTGCGAGCTGCTTATTATTTGTAGTTAATTAACTTTTATCATCAAAGGAACTAATGATTGGGGAACTGAATGATAGCGGATTATAATAAAAAATTTACTCGTTGCACAAAGAACACCGTACATGTCTCTAACGACATCAGTCTGGCGGCATGTGGTAGAGGAAGCAGTTTTCGTTCAACGGCTCAGTGAAACTCTCGATGCGCGGCTAGATCAGGGCGCAGAATAAGAAAAAATTCAAATTAGATAAAAAACTTGATTCTAATTTCTACCAATAAAACCATCTATTTAAACATTTCACCTCTAAAATAATTAATCCATTACATCTCGAAATTTTATGGGAATGATCTCGCACTGTTCAATGGGATGCAAATCTTGAGATCAAATATTTCTTAAATAAATTCTGTTGAATGAACGCTTAATAACTTCGTTTCAAATCTGAGTAGAAAATTCAAAAAGCTAATTGTTTGTGGCCTTTTGTTATCGTGACGTTTTAGAGGTATGAGTTATTGTAATAATTTTGAATTTTGATATTGCTAGACATAGCAATCCATGCCATAAAATGCCTTGACCAAAACAAGTGTTTACTTGAATGCCCGTCAATTCAGAAGCTGGTGCTTGTAACGAACATGTTGATCGAAAACTTACATTTTACAAGCAGTAATTTAAAAGAACGTAAATCTCACGAACTAAAATTTTCGGTAAAATCTGAAATTGAAGCTGATATTAGTTTTGTAAATGTGCCGTTAGAAGGATATCACTCTACAGCCCCTAGCACCACTTTCTTCGGATGCCCGGCGTTTTTGCCAAATTTGTAGAATTTTTTTCGCTCTCGATGGTCAAATAAAATTAATTGCCCCATTAACATTCATTTTTCTTAATCGGCAAGTATAGGTGGAACTGGGATGGATGCATTAAGGAACTTAAATTGAAATGTAATTTTCTAGCATGTTCACCATGGTAAACTGAAATCTCAAAACTGAAATGTTCACCATGGTAAACTTCTAAAGTGTTAACAGCAACGAGGTTTAAAAGAGGTTGAACTGAAGTCTGCACTGTGTTTTAAGTGAAAAGTTTAACGTTTCCAGCGGTATTTATCCCAGTGTTATCAAAGTAGTTATTGAATATATCTGTGATGTATCTTGATAGTCTATGGTTTCGTGCACACTAATCACTATTGCGTCGGATTATTTTTCGGTCTGTAAACAGAATTTTTCGGTCTTTCAAAAAATATTGAAAACTGTCATTTCTGACGAGCCATGTACAATTTTATTGCCATCAAGGCCATTGGCAGTATAGATAAAAATAGAACTCAGAGCCAAAATACGAGCAAAGTACGAGTACAACTGTGATAAAACTGCTTAATTAGGACAATGACATTTTTTGAGAATGCTTACTTGGCTGTTCAATGGCAATTATGACTATAACATAACCTAATATATAATGAATCTATTTTGTCATCTCTCACGTTAAGTCTAAATTTTATGGAAGTATTCTATAAGAATGTTCAGGTTAATTGTAGAAACACTATGGTTTCCCCATGGTTGCAATACCTAGCATGAAAAATATATCAGTGACTTTTTATTGTAAAAATAAATGTTTCGTATTTGAGAACAATATATCTTAATTTACTTTAAATGTTTCATTATAAAATGAATTTACTGGGCAGTTATTTTATTTGAGCGATAGTCAGTTGCCCCAATTCATTGTAAAATCTACCAATATATCTTAATTTGTTTTAGATCTTTCATATATTAAATGAATTTACTTGACAGTCAATTTACTTGAGCGTTTGTCAGTTGCCCCAATTCATTGTAGGTTGTTTAATTATTAATCTCGCCCATCTGTGTCCAACTGAGTGAAGGAACAACACGGTCGGGACCAAACTGTATGCTGTTCTGGCTCTGAAAACACGGCGTTCTCTAAGTTCCTAAGATTAATTTCTATCGCACACTAACGCAGACACTTTATTGAGAGTAGTGCCCAAGCTGGATATGCTTTTACTGGTTCTGCTTAATATTTTGCTCAACCGTCAAGATCTCTGGAAGCTTTTTTTTAACGTGCAAACATGGTCTCACCTCATTGCAGATCGAACGTCTGATGCAATATCACTGAGAAAAATTTAGTCCCAAAACCGACACAGAAAAGTGTGTCGACAATGTACATCAATAGTCGATGTATTGTGACACACTTTTGTGTGTCATGGGGCTATATGACACACTTATGTGTGCCAACCCTGACACATTTAACGTAAGTCAATTTTCTTACATAAAAATATTTCGCTTTCTCGGACTGGCCACTGTTCTCAATTCGGATTTCTACTAAGATTTTTGAACCATTTGGAGCGTGAATGTCTGATTTAATCTTCTCAACCGCTTTAATATGAAGTAAAAGGAAATACTTCAATTTGCAATAAAATGTTTCTGAACAACCGTTTGACGCACACAGGTGTGCCAAAATTTCTCTTAGGGTAGTGCCACGATTGAACTCTTCTTGGTTAGACGCTCGATAGCCCTAGCTCCCCATAGCCATTCTTTAGGCCTATGCTTTGCGCCCGGCTTTTCATTCGTCTTTAAATGTTCTAATGCAATACATCACCTTGATGCTCTAATATACTATATCCCCTTCATGTTCTAACATATTTCTTTACAGTTATGATTTCAATTTCTGAAATTCATGATATATCAAAGTCTGAGATAAAATCCTACTTTTCGTACTTTGTTACTTCGTTTTGTCGTTGAAATTGAATGACGTAAACTTGAAAAATAATTGCGTAAATAATCTCACTAGAATTTAACTATTCCTTTAATTGCAATCGTGTGAACGAATTAATTCTGCTATTTGAAGTAAGCAAGAAATCGAGTGATTGAAGAGAGCAAAAAGAGAATTATCCTCACAATAATTGTTCAATTCAGAAAAATGTTCAAATTTCCAAAACCAACGATTGCGTTGGTTTGCAATCACACTTTCATTTTCTGCCTGCTGATGGTGATCCAGGCGCTGCCCAGCGGCTCAATAGGTCGCAAATGGGTAGGATTCGGCGCCAACACGACTCAAGTTTTTGTGGAAAATTTCTCGGAAATTGCAATTTCATCCATGACGGTTTGTGTGGCACTATCTGCAAAGAGTCCTGCCAACCTCGCGTGCCACAAGTCCTCGAGGTGCGTTTTTGCCTCCGTGTACCTGCCGCGCGTCGGGGGAGAGCAGACTGAGGGCTTCACGTGCTGGTATTTCCATGGTGAGTGTTGGAATGAAGTCTTGAGAATTTCAGGTCTGAAAAAACTCTTAAGGCGAGTACATAAGTAAATGTGTAGTTGGTATGGTCCGAAGAGTATACATTTGGATCTTCAAAAATATATTTACATTTTGCAGGCATCTACAGAGAAACCTTGCCATTCCTCCTCTTCTCTATTCGTGCAACTCGTTATTCGTCCAACATAATTCAACTCGCCATTCGTACGCTTGCCCCGCGAATTGGACAGTCACTGAGTCACCATGTTACTGGTCGTGTGACACAATCGCCAATTCAGTCTCGTACTAGCTAGCCTCCGTTAGTTAAGCAGCAGATACGCAAGTGTCGCAATTTTATTATTATTGCTGTTAGTACTATACCGTAATAGGGCATCGATGGGTCCAAAAAAATTAGTGATATAACCAAGCCTAAAAGTAAAGCAGCATGAACGACAATCGAATTAAAAAAAAAATAACTCGTTGCGAAATTCGAAAAGAGAACTCGTGTCTCTACCCTTGCATTTCCGTTGAGGTATTTATGGAAGGCAACTCCCATAAATATTCCCATCAAACAGTAGCATCAATATCTCTCTTCCTACACTCCACCTTCCCCTTATGACATCAGCTCACCTCAGTACGTACATGTGAAGTGCAGTTAAATTTGTATTCACTTCACGGACAGTACTGTGCAGATATTAATTTTTTATGCATGTTTGGTTTAACATAATATAAAAATAGTTTAAATGAGCCAACATCTGAACCTCTGGGACAAACGAGCAATTTCTGTACGGAAAAATTCATTCAGTGCATTCATTCTAAATCGATGCTTCATTTCATTTTAGTCTACCACAACTTTAGAGAACCACTAGAATATCAGGGTTCTGTGAAAGGTTTTTATTTCTTAGTGATTATTAGCGACTTAGTTTTCGATTGGCTTAAATTCTGCAGTGCCGTTTTCAAGGAATAAGTTGACGTCTTGCTTAAATATCCCAAAAATTTGTATTCAACTGAAAAAGCACTTCACAAACCTGGGTCTACAATGACTTCGTTGTGACGCGGTAACCTCAAAATTCAACTATAAAAGGTTCGCAACAATCAATTCAGGTTGGAAACGATCAGGTTAGAGTAATTAAATATAGCGTAGGTGTGCTGATGCCATGAAAGTCAGTCTCAAATGCTAAAAACTTTTTTATTCACTAGCACACATTTCCAAAGTAAAATCCTCACCTGACAGAATTAAATCCTACCTTTATTTTTTCGAACCTCTCTTCAGCCCATAAATAGTGAAATAAAAGCGCTTGCTTTAGCCTCAAGGGGTCTTTAACAAGGTAAAACTTTAACCTTTGCTAATTGCTGTGGTCTAATATTTTCGATTTTGATTTAAATTGGTTGAATGAAATGTTTATTGCTGATATTTGCCAACTCAATTCTCCATGTACGGGTATCGCAATGCGAGTTTCTGCTGAAATTTTATCGGGGACAATTTTACATAGTTTATTTTTATGCTAAGATGACGCTAGATATCAGCATCGTAGTTTTATTAACAAGATAAAAGATTTTGCACAATTTATTTCACCAATGACGATTGCCTTGAAAAATCCTGAAGAATCTTCTAATGCTCTAGTATGCAGACAAGAGGCCCGGAGCGGTCGGTTATTCAAGCATTATATTCATTTAAATTGTTTCTTGATCTTTACTTGAGGGATTTTTCGGGCGTCTACTGTAGCTTCAGGTAATCGCTTGAAACTGCAGGCTCTTTTCCAGCCCCAAATACTGATTGAATGCACATGGCACACAACGAACTAATCATACGCACGTCAGTTTCAAATTTATAGTTTTCGAAAACTATTTTAACACCCTCCTGTCAGTTTCAGAAAAATAAACCGAGTGAAAAACAGAAGCAAATAAAATAATATTTTTTTTTTGAACTGCAACCCTTGCTATCGATCTACGAGGCTTCTCGATAAAGTTCATTAGAAACTTAAATTTTTACACCATTTAAACTTGAGAATTGATGACATAGGAAAAATGCAGAGAGAAACATTCACTGGTGTATTTACTAGCACATTCCACATTGCAGTGTGCAACCACAAAGGAACGCTGATGAAGGCACGTGAATCCTTGATGATACCTGACCCTGCCTGCCTCGGCACCCGATCTCTCATGTGCTCCATGCTAGGGATGGTATTCCGAGGTATGGTGTACTGTATGTAAAATGAACTACTGGTTTTTTGCTTGACGTTCTAAAATAGCCTACTATTCCAGCCGCCAAATTACTTTTCTTTAGGCATTCAATGTTTGCGTTGCTATGAGCTGTGATTTGGAATAATGCAAAATTCTTAGTCCAAATTAAATTCTTTTCAATACGCTGAAGTGATGGTATATCATTTTTAATCTGATTCTCAGACAACACTTCCGCCACTTTTTACAGACGTGCCCCTCCCCCGCACCAAGTGCACAGCCCCCTTCACGCAGTACGAGTTCGGTTGCATGTTCTTCAGCGACTTCACAGGCACCTATTGTGAGGCGCGCCAGCACTGCCAAGAGCTGGGGGCGAACCTTGCTTCTCCAAAGACTGATGACGATTACAACAGCCTGGAGACCTACTTCGAAAACGAACTTGGTAGGTACAGTACATTTGACGGCCGAGTCATGTCAATGCTAAAAATTTACTCATACACAACAATATTTAGGTAAGTTCCTTAGATGCACAAGCGGGACGAATATTTGCTAAGCGGCACCTTATCGCTACAAAATTCGAAAAGAGTTTCAATTCAACAGACAGTTTGAACTTTTTCTGTCTCATGTTGCAGCATCAAGAGACTGTCAAAGTTCGAGTACTTTTTAACAGCCCAGATCTATTTACCAGATAATTGTGCGAAACATAACCTGATTTGCTTCCATTTGAGTATGAGTTGAGCATTTAGGTCAACCTCAATCTGCTAAAGCGATTGAAATAAGTGATTGGAGAAATAATTAAAAAAGTGTGGGTATTCTCTCTGTTATTATATTATAACTTAATCTTTTGTATATATTGAGTTTCTACCTTCTACGCGTTAAAAACGAAATTTTATTGGCTGTTAATGATGAGCTGTTGCCAAATTTTTGTTTCACTAAGCTGTAGTATCTTTTCTACTCTTCATACGTTATTTACGAATCTGTAATGTATTTTTCTAGATTTGAGTTTCATCTCCCTTTTTTTCATCATTCAGTTGTTATACAGGATGGGTCAGAATAAACGTATGATTTCTAGAACCGAATAACGTATAACTTTTTGTTGACAAAACCAAATTCAATTCCATGAAATGAAATGTATGGTAATGCATTTCTGCAATTGAATGCATTTTCAGATGTTTTGAATAATGTATTTCTTAAGTTATTGCAATACTGTCTTTCGAATTATGGCCAACCCGCTGGATTTAGTGCTGAACTGTTCATCAATATTTTGTACCTCCCTGCTTCACTTTTCATTACGAAAAGCCTTGAGCTTGCTACTAATGAGTAATTTTACATCTCTGATTAGGTGGATTATGTGTGTTTTTCATGCACATCAGTTTCTTAACACGTTGCTTACGATTCGATCAATCGATGGGTCGTATGACAATTGTTAACTATATATTAAAAATAATGGCATTTAATTGACCCAGATGATGTTCGGTATTTATAAAATTGACAACAAAGTGAAGCTCCATCTTCGTGAAGCGTATGATGTGCGACGCATTACATTACAATGCTCAACGGCTACTGAAATAGCACTTTCTCAACTGATGGCCAGAAGTCGTGCAAGATCATTGAGCCTGTGCCGACCTAGCACAAGCTAGTTAAAGACTGCACTTCTTCCACCTCATTAGAGATGCGAAGAGAATATGGAGTTGGGTGGATCATGAGCCCATAACAGAATGTACCATAGAACATGAGATAGTTTGGAGTAATTTAAAATACCATTTAATGGGAGAGGTAGAAGTAATTTTCCCACTACGCCAATTCATCATGACTTTCATGCCAAAATATGATATATTTTCTTGGTTAATGAACATTTATCGAAATTGGAGAGGGAATGTTCGGGGACATAAATGTGAAGATTTGAATATGACCTATTTGTTTTAATTATATTTTAATATTACAAACAAATTACCACAATTGTTATTTTTGAAAGTTGAGTTTTCCTTAAAACAAACGTGGTTATTAAAATTTGAAAAAAAATCAGTTCACATTCCTTAAATCTCGCGTAGAATGAACATTTTTGAAGTTCGTTCTATTTGGCTGTCGTACATGAGGCAACAATGACTTACCCAAGCACCCTAGTCAAAGCAATGGATCCTTCTTCAGCATTTTTTTCTGACTTCTTAACTCCAAGTCAAGGCTATTCATATTTTGCTAAGTATAATTAAGATATAACTTGATATAACTTTACTATCAGAGACAAATTTTACATTCTTTGGCCTAATGAAGCACTTAGCAGAGACGTTGCCTGATTGAAGAGGAAAAATTGATGCATGGTCATGATCAAATTATTTGTGTATAATGAATTCCCATGACAGAATACAGTAATGCATTTCTGATCACTGTTTATTTTAGGTCTGACTGATGAGTACTTCTTGGGCCTGTTCGAAGTCGACGAAGAGTGGCGCTGGCCAGCCGATCAGCGAGCTGGTCCTCTTCCCGATTCTTCAGGTGGAGACGAGGAAAAAAATGCGGCAACCTTGAGCCTACAAAATGGATATGGGTCACCAGTAACTTACCTGTCAGCAGCGTCTTTGACCCAAACAGCACGAGCACTCTGTCACGTCTGGGTTATCTACTAGTCATTTATGGGCAAAACACGCATTTCTAGTTTAAATATCCTCACCGGTTATACAGAAGTGCGAGCTTGTTAGGGTAGATGTCCAGGAAGTAAAAACCTCTCTTCTAAAGCGATTCTGCTCAGAGTAAGACATGGATTAGGAAATTCTAGCTGCAGAATCTCAGTTGCTCGAAAACTTAGTACCATTTCACTATTATTGGATGTCGGGAGAGTTTGAGACGATTTTGAAAGGACAGAATAAGGTAAATAAAAATAACCCATTTCATTTCTAACCGCAATTCGAAGTGTTTCAGAATAAACGCACAATAGGATATCAATCCTTTTTCCACGAAAAGATAGCTTAAACTGTGGTCTAAATGGAGATGTAGTCAAACTTTTATATATGAATAAATAAATGATGTTCTGAAATGAATTGAAAGATGCCTTTTTGAAAATCCTAACGAACTTTCTAGACATTCCAACGCATCATGTCAACAAAACAATTTGATTAGAACATACCATGCTGCACCATTCTTAAAATTGTTTGCTCTTCCGGAAATATTAATGCTTAACTAAACAATTTAATTTTACACCTTGACCTCAGAGCTCAATGTTCAACCCAAATTTAAAGTCAGTTGTGGTAAGCTGTTTTGAAAAAGCAAACATTAGGTGGAACATGCCTTCATTTCATTTTGATTAAACATTTATAAAAATTCAGCGAGTGACTACTTGTTGGTCAGCAGCATTTTAAAAATTCTCCTCTTGAACACCGGCGGTTTACGTCGCGGTCAAAGTGTTCAAACGCAGTTCATTTACACCACGTCAGCTGCAGCGTTCAATTGCATTTTTGTGCCGATGAGTTGTTAAAAAGCTGTGAGGATAATTGAGAC
>JACJUY010006052.1:1751-12478 GCA_014220935.1 Platorchestia sp. MABIK | reverse complement strand
AGAACAGATTTCCTAAAACCTTGTCTTGATGACATTTACATTCTTGCATTCTTCTCCCGCAGTTTTGAATTACATGAATGACAAGTATATTAGTCGATATGGCTTAAAAAGACGCAGCACTCGATTTTTAAAATTCGAATTAGGTTGAAAATTATACGAGACATACGTATTTTCGGGACAAACTAAATGCAGTTAGCTTTACGCGTTGAAATTCTTAAAAGAAAGATTACAACCGCCAATGCAGAACCAGTTCTGAAGTTTCGTGGACGTTCACCATGGTCATTAGAGGCATGTCCCGTGAAACAGTGATTTCACTAGTGGCTTATGTCTCAGATTTTCGGTAGTTGACCAATACACAAGTTATGCAGGATTGTGAGTAAACGTTGAGAGGTATGCGATCCTGTACCATTTCGTAAGAATCATAAGTCGGCAGTAACTCGATTGTTGACCAATGCGACTGCACTTGCGTTGAAAAAACTCTCAAGTATTTTGGAGTAATTTTTCGAGATCAGTCACAGTGAACAGTTTGCCTGAAATACAAATAATGGCAGAAGTATTCAGAAATTTTGTTGTGCTAAATTTTGAGAAGCTTATAAGTACAATTTTTCGTTGCATAAACATTCATTTGTACGGTAAGCTTTGCAGTGACAGAGGTTTTTACGTTTTAGAAATTATTTCTGCGTAAAAGTGCCCATTCATTTTACGTCAATAATGTACCACTTCAAATTAGCCTCCTGAGAATAAAAAATTTCATAACAAGCAAGATATTCCTAATTTCGGTTATGTATCTTTTGTTTTGTCGAATAGTCCTTTTTCTATACGATACCTTGAGTTTCATCTGATATTCTTAAAAAGTAAAAAATTCACACACAACATTTCTTCGGTATTCTTTCCGTAATGTGCTTAACAGCAAATGCAGGGTTCTATGTGGCGGGGAACCTTTAAATCAAGAGTGGCAGTGGGCCGAAAACGAGAGTAAAGTGAGCGTCCGTTTTCGGTCCAATAATGATATATCTGAAAATAATGATTAAAGTGAATCTAGAAATTTCCCAGTCCCTAAGAATCACAAATTCCCTTTGGTTCGTATTTCCATCCGAAAGTCTGTTAGAACTGTCGTGGAGACTGCCGGATTACTGGTGCAAGAAATTCCCGTCATTCTCTGTCGCCTCGCTGCCGTCACGCCAATAAATTTGAAGCGTCGCTGTCCCTGCTTCAATCACGGCTCAAATCCGAAAGCAGGTTTGAGAGTCCTCGAGCAGATCGTCGTTCCAGTCACAACTCGAAATGCTCATCACATATCTCTCCAGCTTGAATAATCCAATAAAGATTATTAGGGGCAAGCTCGTGAAGCGAAAATACTGCAGAATTTTGCTCGGGTTCTTCGTCTTCTCCATCGCCACTATAGTCGGTTCAGCAGACCATATTTCGCGGGCTGATTCGATCAGTTTGAAGGAGAAAGCGTGGATTTGTTCCTCGTGGGGTAGCGGGTCGTATGTTTGTCAGCAGCAGGCAATGATAGCTAATGGATACTTTTCAGTGCACACAATGAAACAATTACTGCATTTGTAATATTTGCTTGTTGTATGAGTGCGTCAACTCGAACCTGTACATGAATCGAGGTTTTACTCATGTGACGTAAATAGTTGTTACTAGTCACTGAAGATCTAGTACATTATGTTAGTTAATTTGACATGTTTTTTTTCTAAGGGCAGCTGATAGCGTTGTCTACATCACATAACAAAGTGTATATTCAAAATACACTTGGAAATAGAATGTGTGTCTTGTGTTCTGAACAGTTTATAGGTTGATACATAATCATTTTCTACTTGCAAAGAGGTAAGTAAATGAGTAACAGAGCCATTTCATTCAGATCCTTCTCATTTCTATTTAAACAAAGCAGACCTTATCAATTCCACGCAAATTTTAGAAAACAAGAGCTTTACTTAAAAGCACGAGGAAACGCCTACACAGAGAAGCAAATTTCATCACTTAGCTTGAGAAATAGAAGCCGATCATTCTTGAATCATTCATGGCCTGGTGTCAGGCTCATAGCAAGACAGACGTTGGTCCCTCAAACCGTGATCTATAGAGCGCGAAGCTAATACATCAGCTAGGAGAACAGCAGCATTTCTTCATCAAATGGCTCCCATCATCGACTTGAAATTTATCGTCATATCGCCCAAAAGGATTGCAAAACCGTTCATACTCGTTAAAATGACTTTTTTACTTGAAATAACGTGTATTGAGATGAAACATGAAGCATTGTTAAGTCGGGATTTCTTTTACTCTTCTACTCGCTTGCTGTTTTTATTCTACAACAGAAATGAAAACTCATGGGCACAGGAACCAGAATTGGAATCATTTTGCTCTATCTTCTAACAGGAAAATTGTAACGAAAAAGACAACTTGACGAGTACTGAATTATTACCTTTTAATCAATAATATGAATCATATTTAACGCAATTTGAAACGCGGTTTATTATAATGCTGTTTGCATGCTTGAAAATTACTCACTGTACTACACCAATCAATATTAGGCACTTCAGTTCAATCCAACACTCTACACAAGATGTCTGGTTCACGGTATTTCAACTCAAAAAATTAGGAAAATTCAATGCTTGGAGTGGAATCCGACATCTCTTTCAAGATTGATAAAAAAAATTGCGACACTATTTCACTCCTCAATAGACTCGCAGGTTTTCAGTAGCAAAACAATCTGCTGGCGCACAACTTAAACATTCTGCTGGCGCACAACTTAAACAGTCTGCTGGCGCACAACTTAAACAGTCTGCTGGCGCACAACTTAAACAGTCTGCTGGCGCACAACTTAAACAGTCTGCTGGCCCACAACTTAAACAGTCTGCTGGCGCACAACTTAAACAGTCTGCTGGCGCACAACTTAAACAGTCTGCTGGCGCACAACTTAAACAGTCTGCTGGCGCACAACTTAAACAGTCTGCTGGCGCACAACTTAAACATTCTGCTGGCGCACAACTTAAACATTCTGCTGGCGCATAACTGGCGCATAAGTCGAAATTAAAAAATGTATCTTGGAGGTCAAATGCACATAAGGTTTTCTTTTCTCTACGTACTCAATTCAAAATATAAACTTCTTCAGTTTTGAGAGAATGATCACTCGACCTGCGGAAGTTAGCATGCTTAGATTCCTTACATAATTTCGAACTTCAGAAAATCGTAGTTTGAAGTCGAAGAAATTCGATGGGTATCTCATAAGCAACGCACGTTATGAATTTTTTCCTTTCCTTTGACAATATCACTCGATAATCTTTCAATGCATTTTCTTACTTTTTAATTAATGATTTCTAATTCGGAGGAAATTAATAAAGTTTTTAATTTCATTCATGCAATCTTTGTTAATCTGATGAACGTGTCGGGTAACGGCGACAGAAAACAAAATGAAATTTTAATAATAATGTTCTCACATTGTGTTTCAACTTCAAAATTAAAATACTAGAATGCTCCTTTCCTTAATCAAGTCCCTTCTTAGAAGTTTTAATTTGCAATAAGCGTTCTCATGCGAATCATCTGAAATTTTTCAAATGAAACTTTTGACTTTCAGCAACTATAAAGTTCAAAACCGAAGCTGACTTCTTTCTAAATTGCGGTATTAATCAACAACACACGCTCTGAATAAAAAACTAGGTTCCTCTTCATAACCTGGACTTCAGCTGACGTTACATTCACTATCGATGTGTTCAATTTACTACGCAATTTTGCCAGGCTGTGCAATATTGGTACGTTAGGCCTCGTACAATGAGTACATTTCCTTAAGGAAGGGAGTGCAACGAATTTTGCAAATATTATTATTTTACTGCTGTATCTACTCTATGCTCAAGTCATGAATGACTTTGCTAGCTAAGCTCATTCATTTTTCATACGTATTGCAAAGTTACCTTTCAGTGCATCTACGCAAAGTATCTTTATATTAAAATTTCGTCAATTTTTTCAATAATCGATATATTCACTACAACTCTACCCTTAAACTCAAACCTTCTAGAGACTCTACATGTATTAGCTTCCGTCTGAGCTTCGAATAATCTGATGTTCTAAAGGCCTAGCGAAGCAATTTCCCGGGCTACTCCTCGAAAGAGTGTCAGCTAGTTTTAATATTCCAGCTTGTAAGTTAATATAACGTCAGTATTTCAAGATTGCTGACGGCCTCCTAACTTCTGGAGAGGTGGAAGCAATTTTCTCAGGTACGGAAGAAGATTTCGTCGTAAAATTTTCAATTGAGTTCATTCACTGTACGAGAACAGTCGGTGATGGCAGAGCACCAGGCCGTTCCTCAAGGTTCAGTCTTAGGCCCTATTCATGAGGGCTGATATTGGAACAGGATAATGTCCAACTTGTGTGCGTCGTCCAGATTTTGGAAATGCGAGTGGGGGCGTAAAGGGGCAAAGTTCGCTGGAGCGTAGACACGGCAGTTGCCCAACTTATAGACTGGCACTTGTCGTCCCTAGACAAAGTTGGTTGCTTAAGGTCTGAAAGGGTCTCTTCAGGGACGTTATTGAAGCTGCTTGCAAACACGTCATTATTCACCAGCGCTTTGCTTGCATCATTGCTAGATTAAACATAGTTCCTGCCTCAGATGGTGACTATTAAAAGCTTCAACAGTTATAAAGAGCCATAGAGCTTGATTTCACTAAAAACGTCTCTGAATTTGCTGCAACACTTTTTAGACACGCAGAGGAGGCTTTTAGTGAAATGGTGTTCAAAGAACTCATCAAAGATGGACGTTGATCAAGTTAAATGAATAATCTTTTTTTGCAACTCTTTCAATTTATTATTTGTGATTATCAGCGAGTAAGCCTTTTCATTTTTTTCTAATGCTGGATGAACTCGGAGGAGCTTTTCTTTCGCTCAGACAAAGAATAAGTTAACTCACCCTTCGACATTTTCTCTTCAGAATTAGCAGATGAAGATAAAAAAAGACTTTTTTACGTTGCAGATTGTCGTGATGGAGTCAGTTACAGATTTTAGTAGGATAATTAAGTTAAAAATCTTTCGTCCCGTTCAAATCGGGAATTAGAAACAGAAAATGTTCCCATTGACCTGGAAGTTTAGATCACAGTGCTTTTTTCCAACTTCAAGGGGATTAATCTTAGCAGCTGTTCGCCATGGGCAGTCGAAAATACGAAAATTTCGATGGAAACGAATGACTTGGATCGAGAATTCGGGAGCCCAGAGCGAGCATAGCCAACTCAAATGAAGTAATCAGGTTTTTAGGCNAAGAAATTTTAAAGTGCTGGTCGATATGGTTTGACATCGGTAAAGTAAGCTATTGTCCTGTGCCGTAAGCGACTGGTCTACGGTTGTACATTTGGGTGAGCAGAAATACCAGCTGCTCTTGCTGATACCAGCTGCTACCAGCTGCAGAAATACCAGCTGCTCTTGCTGATACCAGCTGCTACCAGCTGCAGAAATACCAGCTGCTCTTGCTGATATTGGCTCCATAAATTTTAAATTGTTAGGATCATCAGATATAGGCTAGGTTTCAAGAAGTACGATATAATTCATAATTTTGAGGATAGGAAATGTAAATTAAATTCCTCCTGGATTTTATTTCTCGATAATTTTAGGTTATGCTACTGTGTGTAATAATCTAAAAAATAAATATTTTAAATTCCATTTCTGTGTTTCGTAGGATAAAATAGGTTGTACCACTTTGAAATGAGTTGAAAAAATGCACACAGGGCAATGAGAAATTTATTGAAAGCATCATTTATAATATATTAGATAAGCATTTCATTTTAAAGTATTTTCTAAAATGATTTCACGGATGCAAATGAAAGTGTTAGCGAGTGACTGGATCCTAAGAAAATTTTTACGCTAAAAATGTACATTTTCCCTATTAATTAATTCTCATTTGTTTCATATCTACATCAGTGTGTTCCGCCGAACGCATTTAAAGTGGAATAAATCAATTTCGTTCACAATCACATTTACAGGAGAAATGGTTTTTGGTCTAGTTCTATTTTCGTAGTTAACCTCAAATAATACTCATTTCCAATCCATCATATTATTTTGCCATGCATTGATCAACCTCCTGAAATTTAAATGCAGGTTAAATTTCTGGTTATTTTTACGTTTACAGGGTTAGCGTCTAAGGAAAATTGCTTGCAAAAAAGAGTGTTTTTGAATTATCTGAGGCATTTAAACAGTGCAATTCTCCGAGTGTAAAAGTTTGCGGACTTCGAAGTTTTCTTGGAATAAGCAAAAATAATTTAACTTCTGGGCTTGAAAACATTTTAAATTTTGTACATTTTGAAATCAATACTCCCAGACTATTTTTTATAACTTCTCGATATCAGTCGGAACCTTACACATTTCTCGAATGTATCTTAAATTTTTCTTTTGATGTATTAGTATAAAATATTTCAGAGCCTCACAAACACATTTTTCGGGCATTCTAACAGAAGCTTCTGTTCTCGAGAAACATAGAAAATAGAGAAAACCAGCCAGTATTCACTTTACATCATTTGAAAATTCCTACGGTGTGATTTCCTACATCAATACTGTTACTCGATGAAGAACAAGTTTTTATGCAGTGTTTTGATGACGATGATATCTCTTTCAAACACTTACATTACGCAAAAAAATTTCTCTCATAGAAAAAGTGATCCATGTTCACAACAGAGAAGAAATTCTTGCAGCATGTATCGATACCGCTGTCAATCTAGTTACATCGCCGCATCATAAAGTGATCAATGTTTACCAGAGCGAAACAGAACTCACAATCTCAAAACTAATTTAGAATCCAATATCATATCCTACAGTAGATGTGCGGTACTCCGTGTTTGAAGCAAAGACACATAACCTACACTTTGAATAAACTGATTTGAGTATACATATGTATGTATACTCAATGACTCACCCACAATCAAACTCTGAAATGAATTTCGATAAATCACTGTTGGCGGAGGCGATTGCATGCATTTCACATTTCAAATGTGCTGCGCACTTCAGATTTAGAATTTGGCTGAACGCGCAATATCGGCCTGGCTGTTCCTTCAATAAAACAGAGGCTAAATTAAATGGTGCAGCTGCGACGAGGATGTGGGGCTCTAGGGCGGCTGCTTCTAGGTGAGGTTGGTATGTGGAGTTGGTGGAGTGAGGCTAGTGTGGGAAGATGGGGAAACTTTCTTAATATACTAACATGATTCAACAATCGAAATATTCACTACAACCATGCCCTTAAAATAAAACCTTCTAGGGACTCTACATGTTTACGCTTCTTCAGGTTTTGCTCTTTCAGGTTTTTTGAAACACGTCCCGATTTCCCTCGTTTTAGTAGATGAAGGTTGATTGCGAAAGAAACCAAATACTTGCGTGCACGGGATTCGAAACTCAGACAGCATTTTATAATTATTTAATGGGGTGAGGATGGGGTAAGAAGATTGGTATGGGGTCCTGATGTAGTGGGGTTAGCGTGGGAAAAATGATGAGGAATATAATGCAGTGAGGATGTGGAGTGAGTTGGTATTGGGAGCTGGTGTGGGGAGATTAGCGTGAAGAGGTTGGTGGGGTGAGGCTGATATCGTTTTGAGGTGATCATGAAATGATGTTCGTAGCTGGGTTAAGTCCAGAGTTGAGTTCCTGTGCGATCTTAACTTATGGTTACTCTCAACTGCATCAATTAACTTGTATTTTCCGTTAGTGTTCAATTTTGGACTAAATGTTTTATCATGAAAGAAACACCACTTTAAACCATTTTTAAATACATGTAAACATTTTTCGCGTTTTATGAGATGACGGTTGTCTGTGAAGAACATTAAATACTAGCATACACGTCAGATATATTGAAATTCGGAAACATTCTTCAATTTCTGCACTAATGAAACTCGAATCACAGATACTATCATTAAGCACATCCAGCTTGATTCCAATGCGTGAAAAACCAACAATCTCTTCCTATCGCATTTTAACATTTGTTTCCCCAATATATATCCTTAAAAGCATCGCAGATATACGGCCCAAGCAACCAAGAAACTATTTATTTTATTTCTTAGATGAAGAAACAGGGGATCAAATGGAGGTATCCGTCAAGAATGGTGGTTGAGTAAAAATTATTTCAAATACGTAACAAACGCTGGTTATGTTTTACGTTTGCTAATAATTTGATGAAATACTGTATTGTGGGCCCGAAATTGTTCGAAAAGTCTTTAACGCTATACCAATCTTTCGCGCTCAGTCCTCTAAGCTATTTCGTTATTTTCCAATAGTAATACAAATTCTTCCACTCTTTTACAAAAATATTTATTATTCATTTGTGATCAATTTTTATCGTTGCGGTATACATTCCAGTTAATTAGTCACAACAAAATCTCCAAGCACATTTCCCAACAGTTATCTAAACAATGGATCCAGAATATGAAATCGTTTTTGTTGCTGCTAAAAAAAATTAAAGAGACCTAAATTATTCGTACATGTGTAATTATAGAAAAATTCATATTTTCTTAAGAACCTGTTTATTTTATTAATAAATCATATTACAAAAATTGTTTTATATTAACTAGATCATTCCGACTTTTTTAAATAAGAAAGGACAATGATAATTTCAATTTCTCTAGAGATGTCAGGTCGAGTGCCACGGCCCTAGAAAGTGCATGATAATGTTCGAGAAATATTACTCACGTTCCTGTCTCTAAACAGTACTCGTGATATTCATACCGACTCCGAATCTGATGGATAATAAAGCACCGAAAATTGTAGATTTGATGAAGCTTGCATCACAGATATGCTCATTACATACTTATTGTTGGTGGGTGTGACGGGCAGACGGACACGGCTCTTGTAGCGTACACGACCCGTCAAAAATGCCAATCAAACAATTCCGTAGAATTGCCATACGCCGTTCAAGGGTCATGTTAGCTCAAGCTTCTCGTTGGCGAGCAGCATTGCTTCGTATTGCCATTTCGTATTGTTCGTCAGATTATCTCTGACGTCTTTCTTGCTGTCGACGTCTTGCTGCTTAACTCCTATGGTTGGACACATTTCTATCCATGGTGGCCTCTTTTGTCGGAATTTTATTCTGAATTGTCGTCCATCATCTCTTCGAAGCTTTTCAAGAAAAGTGCAATTTCGAAAACAATGAACTCACGCTTCAAAATATTGGGGCCTTTGCTAAGTGGTAGCCAGGTTACTGGTCAAACGAATTTAAAACATTTCTTTTCGCGTTTTCAATTAAAAATATCAAAGCGACATGATGAATTTCAACAGGGAAAGCTCCAAAGAAAATATCTATGTGTAAAAATAAGCCAATTGCGTATTTTGGAGACCAAAATGCAAGTGAAAGGGAATTGAATCGCCACAGAAAAATAGAGCAATAGAATAATTTCTTGTATTTCTTTTAAGCCTCATCCTTGTTGCCATCAAAGCTATCGATTAGGAAAGAGGGTCACACAGACGGACGGATTCCTTTTATATTAGGGATTTTCTTTTCATAATTTAAAAATTGTCGCTGCTATAAGTTTTTTAAATATTTATTTTGCGTGTGTCAATCATTATAAAATAAATGCGAAATTTATCAATTTCCTGTCACTCAAATCAATTAATGAATTTCGAAATTAAATATTTCCAATCAGTACATTTTTATTTTCATTAGATTATAAGTTTGATTAGCTAAATGCACCTTAGCTAAGTTTCATCGAGAGTTTCTTAGGAAAAACGAAGAAATAAGGGAGGAAATGCTCCGAACAAAAATTGTGCAAATTTTGACGCATCTTGTAAATCCATTTTTAATAATACGCCTTCAACACTCTAAGTACTTCTCTTTTTAAGAAAGTTGATTCCGTTCTCGAGTGCATTCCTTCGGAAGACCTCAGTTTATGTTAGATCCTTTCAAAATAGCATCAACAATTGCTCGACCATGGGTAAAGCTTTAAAAAATGTACAACTTTGCTAGGGATTTTCCGGTGAAGCTCTATAGAATTTTTCACTGAGAACTTCCTTCAGATATAAAATGATTTTGAATCAGCACTCTACAACTTCTAGTTTTTGATTTCGATATCATCATTTTTGGGAAATTTTAACCGTGATTTGATATTTTATGTGAGTGTCGTCATGTACTAAACAGACCTGAAATTTTCTAACCAATATATTTCAGTTGATATGAAATCAAAATGAATTTTCCCTTGCTCATGGTTTAATTTGACGTATTTAATGTAGTACGTAATGCAATTTTATTGATGCAAATTATTGAGCGAGCAATGCAACAATAATCTTTTTTATGTATTAGCCGTTCTGCCCATCATAAAGTCACCTCCTTTAAACAAATCGAATTAAGGATAGTTCCGGATTTTGGTTCATTATTCCTTGATCTTCTGACGCTGTATTTTTCATTATTTGTCACTTTTCACCATGTAATTGGGTTTTGAAAGGGACTTCAAGGAAGTGCCTCAAGTTTTAAAATCAACACGGACATGAATCATCAGATCATTTTCACACATGTCTATGATAGTGTTGAATATCTACATTTTTCGACCATATAATATGAACTTTAATGGGTTACATCCAATTAAACAGGGTGGCGCATAAGGAACGCACCCTTTGGAAGGTAAATTTTAAAGATTTATTACCGCAAAATACACTGGGTATCTGTAGACAGGAGACGACATGTAAATAAACTTTAGGAGTTCCTCTATCGTTTGCAATTATGTACCCTATCGTAATACCTTTCATAGTTTCTCTATTATTAATTTTTTAAA
>JACJUY010006051.1:34567-54188 GCA_014220935.1 Platorchestia sp. MABIK | reverse complement strand
TGATGGAGTCGTGATGGATGATTTAGTGTAGAGTCGTGATTGATGATTCAGTGTTGGAGTCGTGATTGATGATTCAGTGTTGGAGTCGTGGTGGATGATTCAGTGTAGAGTCGTGATGGATGATTCAGTGATGGAGTCGTGATGGATGATTCAGTGTAGAGTCGTGATGGATGATTCAGTGATGGAGTCGTGATGGATGACTCAGTGTAGAGTCGTGATGGATGATTCAGTGTTGGAGTCGTGATGGATGATTCAGTGTAGAGTCGTAATGGATGATTCAGTGATGGAGTCGTGATGGATGATTCAGTGTAGAGTCGTGATGGATGATTCAGTGATGGAGTCGTGATTAATGATTCAGTGTAGAGTCGTGATGGATGATTCAGTAATGGAGTCGTGATTAATGATTCAGTGTAGAGTCGTGATGGATGATTCAGTGTAGAGTCGTGTTAGGAAGTGAGCGGCAAGGTCTACGTTAATTTGCTCTTGATAAATGTTGAGCGTGGCCATCAAAATTAATATGTTGGCTCTACTGAGGTGAGGTGAATAAAGGACTTACATGGGTGACATGATTAAAGTAACGTATAGTTCAGCTCGTGATTTATAGTTAGTTTATTCATCTAACAAGTTACAATACTACCTTCCAGTGTCGGGCATTTTTAGATTCTGCATTTGAAAGTAAAATAATAAGTCGGAAAGCGAGAGAAAATTTTTTTTTGCAATTCTAAATAAAATAATAAGTTTTGTCACACAGCAAAATCCTTTACTGGTTGGTAATTCACTCAATGTATGCGAGGAGCTTAATTTAAAAATACTAAAAATATGTTTCATTACTTAACTCGTTCATTGCGACGGGGAAAACTGAAGTTCAATATTCAACTCAAATTTGAAGTCAGTTCTAATTAACCCTTTTGAAAATGTAAACATCAACTGGATCGTTATTTCATTTAACTTTGATTAAGCATTTATGCTAATTGAGTTTGGGACTACTGGTCGGTCAGCAGCATTATGGAAATCCCCTCCGTACACGCTGGTTGTTGACATTACGACCAACGCGTTAATTAATGTGTTACTTTGAGTTTGCACTATATCATGTGAAATGAAGAGAAAAGGCTCACTTAGTTTTAAGAAAATGCACTCATTTAATACCTATGCCTCTCAGGAGGCATAAGATAGGCGATATGTTTCGGTCAGTTAGGTTTGTCTAGCCTGTGGGGACTGGTGCCCCCTGAGGGAAACAGGTAGCTTATTTCACCTATTAATAGGCATTTTAGACCTCTGTCTTTCGCACCAACTTTGCTTCTTTCAGTTTTCTTGCTTTCTGTGTCATTCCTTTTTAAAACTGTTCTTCCTCTTCCTCCTTAACTTGGTGTTTCTACACCCAACGTTTTCTGTGTGCGAACATTCTTTGTAAATGAATTCCCCGGTTCCATAAATTCAAATTAAATGGTCCTTTCTCGTTGCAGCCTTGAGATCACCTGTGTTGTGCTTAAAAGGAAGCCTTCAACTAACAAAAATTTTGAATTAATTAATACTCGAGCTCGGAAAAAATAATGTAAAAATTATCCGTTCTGGTGTGTTTTAGGTAGTAATTTGAAATGCAAATCATGCGTAAGCGAGATAGTTGAAATGCTATTATAATTCAGACACCGAAATTCCTTCCTTCTGTGGGAATAACCTCGAATTATCTAATGATTTCATCGTTGGCGATTTGTTCATTCGTAAAATTGCGATTTCTTGTGGAGGTGCTTTGTTCAAAAATAGATCCCTTCTCAGCTGTTCATTAAGTCTCAGTTGCCGGTGTAGTGGACTACGTTACCACGAAATTCTCTCATTTTTAACAGGTGATCCCTTTGAAGAACAGTACACCAAAATGTGTCACTGAAGCGGTATTTTTACCCTCGTGGCGAGACAAAATTGCACGCACAATTGGTGGAATACGTGTTGGAGCTATGAGAGAGGGTTCAACTTGAAACGATGTATTTTATGTTGACGTGGGAAACAGATATTTTTATTTAGTTATAACGAACTGGCTCTCGTGTAGTGCTGCAGTTTTTAATTAATCATAGGATTGGATGCTTTTAAATAGAGTTGAACTTGCGTTTACTTCTCATTAAATCGGGCAAAAAAAATATTCTGCGGTTTTTTTTCAGTCGTAAGGATTTCTGATGCGAAACTTATGGCATTGCTAGACCGCCTGCCTCTCATTGAGTAAAGTTGCTTCAATAAATAATTTTTATTAAATATTCTTCGTAAAATGTGTATTGGTCACAGATCGTGTTTTGAATGAGGTGGGTGAGAATTGTACATTTTACACAAATTGCGTATGAGAAGGTATTGTTTTCACCTTATGTCATTTCTGCATTGAAGCAGAACGTGTGCGGTGAGAAGCTACTTATCAAGCAAGCAAAGCAACAAGGTTATCACGTATGGCTTCAATTTTTCACTGACGGCTACTGCACATGTTAACCTCCATCACTCTCTTCGTGCACGAGAGCAGAATATCTAATTTCGTCTCTGTTTCCCTGTATTTACGTGACGATTTTAAGCGGCGTTGGTCGCATCTTCAGCCCATCGATCGCGTGGACTTCGTTCTTTTTTCTCTTTCTTTAAATTTTTTGGCCTCACTTTATTGACGGCTTTTGATGGATAATCTTCTCGACAGTTTGCTGCTCTCGTGCAGTTGACTGTTGCCTCTCGACGTGAAAAGCTGCTGCGATTTTTTCATTTCAGCAACCCTACTTCACATCCTTCAACGTTCCTGACATTTTTTTCACTCTACTCTAAGTTGTTGCTTTCGGATTAATTTGTATGTGTTGTATGAATGTCGTATGTTTTTCTTCGTATCTCATGACTACTATGATTATTACTACTATTTCACCGTATGGCTTTCAGCCGTCGATAGAAGACATTCAATTTGGAGTCTAGTCTAATTTAATTTGGTGCTCTTTGTCTCTCAGTTACCAGCTGTCGCTGCTGAGTTTTTTTCGCATTAACTTCTTCCGTGCCTCGACGCTGCGATCAAAAGTCGCTCAACTGTCTTCACGTTACCGTCAAAATCTACTTGCGCTCACAGCACGTCGCTTGGGTGTTCGGCCGGACGTGAGGAAATCAGAGTATACTACGAAAGTATTTCGACTTAATTTGAATTGTGTTTCGTATTTTATCTACTTCTTCTTAACGAACCTGAGGTTGGCGAAATTCTTCATGTGAAACCACCAACGATAGTGCATTGTGGGACCAAAATTTCTTCTTGAAAGGAATTTTTTCAGTTCGTTTTTGGCTTGAAATAGAAGAGGTTATCTTCAAGATTCATTTTGGGGATTTAACACTCTCGGGTATTGTGTAGGATATCTTGAGTGTTTTTATGTACGCAATGTACGTATGTTTCCTTGTATGTACATAATGTATCGCATGTACGTATGCATGCATTTATGTAATGTGTGTATGTGTGCGTGCATGCTGGCAAATTTTGTCTTGACATCGATTAACACCAGGAAAGTAACACATCTCACTGGCGTCTCTGGCTGCCTACCGGAGAACAAGTAATATATACTTGTATAAGAAGTCTGTTGTGAATTTCGTTTTGTGGTTGTGTGGGCATCAGCTTCCAACTCCGAATTCTCTTACTCTCTAACGTGGAGACCAGTTCCACTAAGAGTTGATGTTTGTATTGCAAAAGTGTCTGTAAAACAAAATGAGATTGGACTTCAAGAAATTAGCCCATAGGCCCTTCCTGGAGAGCACCTACCTATTTATTGACCCATTCTGGAGATCACCGCCCCATTAATTGGTCCATTCTGGAGAACACCGATTCATAAATTGACCCACCCCGGAGAACAATGATCCATTAGTTGGCCCATTCTGGAGAACAACGAACGAAATGTCATTCACAGGAATTTTCGACAGTCACATGCACATGACTCGATAGAAAAATTATGCACTTTCACTGCTAGCATTCTCAGAAACTAGCTTCGTTGGCTTCCCAGTAAGAGTGCGAGAACATTGTTTTATGAAATTAAATAATTAAAAGAAAAAGCTTTACTGATGATGCATGGTGTCCTCGCACTTAAGACATGTGAAGTATGAAACTCGCGTTTCTTCACGTGTGAAGTTCACGAGTTCCCACGCGTGGGCTGGCGTCAAGTTTCCTTGCTGAAATCTTCTTCATCGAACGCACTCAAGTCCATCTGTCAACACGAATAATTGATTTGGTTTCCATACGACATAAAATGTGATTTGGTTTCCTTACGAGAGAAGCATCCAAGTTAACTAAGTATTGCTCATGAAAGTGGCTAAGTTTTCCCACCAAAGAAGCTTTCAAGTTCCCTCGCCTTCGCTGAAGACGTTCTTGGGCATGACTGCATTTCTTGTCATGATAAATTTTTGTCCTAGAATACCGACCAACGAAACTGATTCAGGGTTATGAATTTGAGCTCGAATGCATAATTGCGCTCGAATCGGGAGGCAATTGAACTGCGATTCCCTAAGCATAGAAATTCTAATAGCATAAAGAGTACCAATGATCTCTTCTGCAATTTTTTTGTTGGAAAATGCTGCAATGTGTTACTTTATGGGTAAGAAAAACAAACATATGTTATTTGTGTTTGCATTTACTAAAACGTGAAGCAAAAAAGTCATGCAACGTCAATTTCATGCATGAACGCACACGAGTAAGTAACGCAACTCAGTGATGGAAATATCATTAATTTCCTTACGCAGTAAGGCGCCATTATGGCGTGCCTCGTTTTCCATACGAGCATTGAGAATAGCGTCGTCACAGCGTGACTAAACCGTCTCGCTACATCTGTTGTTGTCTTCGCAAAAATCGTTTACCGTACGTAAAAAACAGCGTAAATAAACTGTCTCGCTACATCTGTAAAAAAAAGTGTCTCGCTACATCTGTTTTCTTCGAGAAGATCGTTTACCATGCGCTGGAACAACGTGACAAAACTGTCTCGCTACATCTGTTGTTGTCTCCCTGAAGAACGCGAGCCATGTTCGCAGCAGGGCAAGCGTGTCCGCGAATACATTTCCGACTCGGTGTTTTACGGGCAAATAAATTTCTATTCAAGCCTCCTCGTGATAGGTGATTGGCTACACTCCTGGAGAGGGAGGGTGGTATTCCAATGCCCGCAAGACCCAGTCTCGCGCCACAGTGTTCTCTCTGCCCACTCCGCGGACAATTTCATTACTTCAGACTCCGCCTGAATTTGTTTCAAGTCATTTTGTTCTGTTGGAGAAGTGCATTCGTACTTCGTGTCATTGATGAACAGCGAGCATTCCATTGTATGGAAAGTGTTCATTTTTGGGGTGCGAGAAAGAGTTGTAGTAATATTTTAAAGTTATAGTAAATTATTTTTATAGTTTAGCTATGGTAGAGCGTAATAAATAATTGACTGAATGTTGACAATGCAATTTGGTTCGTTGGGAAAACTTTTATTATTTCGAAAGAGAGTGAAGTTTTAAACACATTCATTTATATTTCATGTGAACTGTCGATCAGATGTCGTATTAATGTTTCCTCATATTAGCACAGATAAAACTTTGTCTCAACTTTTTTTCCTTTATTTAGAAACCCCTTTTATAATTGTAAATTGAGTCTTGGTTTCATTGGGCTGAAGCCAAAATTGGTTATGGAAAATTTCGTGGACTCCAATGTGAAGTTTTCGAAAAAAGTTGATGGATGGTTTTGTACTTACAACGCAATTTTCATGACCGAAATCTGGTTTCTACTTGAAAGTTTGATGTCAACAATAAGTGTAATTTCTCATAATAGTTAGGGTCTCGTATGTGTAGATAAGTGAACATTTTTCATAAATTTTACCCTGTAATGATAGCTTGCCATCAAGTAGCATTGTTACATGTTAGTTGTATGTTTTAAATACAGTGGGCTCTCAAAAACTAGATTTAAGGCTTCCACCATTCTCTTTCTGAATTTGACCTCCGATTCAACTGTTCACTTTGTTACTTTCCGGAGCTAATATCGAGGTTAGCTTATTAGCATTTCATTATTCATCGTACGCGGCCTCAAGCGAAAGAACAACTATTTTGAAACTCTCCGGTGGCCGTGGCCACTTTAGGAGAGGTGCATCCATCAGCATGCGGGAACTGGCTGTGCAGGTCGGCGTGGATGTTCTCAGGCCTCTCTTGCGGCATCTCATTTGGCGCATTTACCTCAAAACTTTGTGGCGGCAAAGGATCTCCGCCATACTGTGCATTTGTCCCTAACTTTGAACGCACTGGGCGAGCGTCCCAGTATCCTTCTCTACCACCTCCCCGTACCCTACCGTGTCCCCTTCTAAGAGTGTCTTCAATTGCCTCAAGTTGGAGGCAATGCTACGAACGGTCGGGGCAATCTCAGCAACCATCCTCTACAAACTTCCGTGCTCTTCAACGAGAAATCCTTGAAATTGTTGCTGCCTTCATCTGTCTGCCGCTCCTGCTAACCGCATCACTGGGGGCCTTTTTTATTCGCTTCTGTGGCCGCTTGGTCGATGCGCTTGGTGTTGCTGTGTCCGGTCAAAATTTAGGGTCGGATCAGCTGCAATTTGTCGGCGCGTAACTGTCCAGAGACTCGTGCTGGTTGCGGTCAAAATTTCCCGTTGTGTGAAGTTGCGCGCTGCGGTTAGAGTCGGATCAACCGCTATTTATCCTCGTACCGCTGTTGTCTGTGCAGATTAGTGGTTACCTGTGAAATTGAAAGCCCGACCATTTCTGATTCACCTTCTTTATTTGCTTCTTTTTTAATATCGTACTCACAAAATAATGTATATCTTTTCAAATTTAGATCATCAGCTATTGAGGGAGTTTCATATTGGCGTTAGTCGAAAAATGTTCATTTTATAAATATTTTCATAGAAACTCAGTATTCCGTAAGGAGATTTTCCGGTAGTAATGTTCACAGATCATATTAATACTGTCGATGCGCACCTCGTATCATTTAAGTCAGGTCACATCGTTGTACAAATTTGTTTCCTATTTTCATACACGCGTTGCTGTGTCTGAATGCTGCGCATGGTGACTGTCAAAGAGAAGCATTAGTAATAACAGAATTCCGATCGGTGAAAATGACTGAAAACAAAAGTTGCATTTATTTGGTGCGCGTGCAGGAAAGAATTAGAACTAAACCTTGCAACTATCGCCGCTCTCTGTTACCAATTTGGTTATCATCTGCACTGACATTCATTTTTTCCCAAGTGTCAGTTACAACATGAGAAGCAGCCAAGTCAGAGTAACTTTGCGGATTGAACCTTTGACTTTCGTATAGACTGAGATTTTCATCGTGCATGATGCTGGAAACGAACGTTTTAAGAACTTTATTATAATGATAATGGCCTAACATTAACATTAGGACAATCTCATTTATCACGGGCTTGCTAATGCTCGTATGTTCGCCTAACGCGAGCATTTAGCGTTTTACGAGAGGTAAACCTCTGCCATCTTAAATATTATTATTATTACGGCTTTAGGGTAATGCTTCAATTTATACAGATTTCGATTGTAGATGGTATAAATTCGTCGTACGAAGCGAACAGCCTTAAGCTCATTCTCCTCAAAAAAATGAGGTAGTTACTTCATTAGCGATGTATTTCAAAATTCGCATCTGAGTTTGATCCGAATTTTTCTGTTGGTATAAATTATGCTGAGGTTGTGCAATCCCTTTTGGGAGATGCAACTGTTAGATCTGCCGGAAAAAGCGATTCGAGGGGGGAAGGCGTAAGGTCCCAAGCTTATGGCTAGGTAAGTTATATAAGCCTTCCTTTTTGTTGAAATGAAATTGGTTTTTCATTAGGAACTTAAAAACGAAGAATGCGCTAAGCATTGAAGTCACATTTGATAAAGATTTCACAAAGTGTACAAAATGTGAATTGAAAATAAGTATACAGCGTCAGTTCTACAAAACATTTCGGAGACCAGGTCCATCTTCAGTTAGTACTCTGAAAAAAAATCAGTCATTTCATAAAATACAACGGCACGATAAAATCTATAAGTAAATTTGCAAAGGACATAAACTATTGATGCTAGTGAAAACTGGGTTTTCTTTGAAAATATGAAGAGATTTGAAAATCCTTATATCTAAATCACTTGAATCTGCGCGTAAAATGGAAAAAATTATCCTTTACTATATGGTCACAACACTGCTCGCTGTGAAGGCGGATGGATGAATGAGGCGGTTGGGTCATAGGTCTTCCACTACGGTAGCTGACTCCACGGTGTTGGGCAATCCTAATATAGAATGGCAAAGTCGTCATGCCGACATAGCCTGATGTACACTGTACACTACTAAATTCATACACAATGGATGCCCGCATCCTTTTAGGAATCACGTCCTTGTGGCGAAAAAAAGACCCAACTTTAAGTGAATTAACAGACACAGTAGAAATAATTTTAATTTAAGTTCATATCAGAAGTAAAGTTTAAGGATACCATATTGCTCTAAATCGGTAAATTTTTAACTCATCAGAAATGAGTGTAAACATCGGAAATGCATTCGGGCAAAGCTTGTCGATTGGTGAAGCTCGTTTCTCTGAAATCCTAAAATTTGGTTCGAAAAATGTCAAGTATTTATTTTGGCGTAGATGTGCTTTAATTGTCATTTCAAATGAGAATCAATATAACAAAACTTCGTCATATATCAAAAAACTATTGAACTGAACTGTTCAAGAGAACAATATTATTGGGACATGCGAAGAGTCCATCGTGTTGTCGAGGCGCTCCAGCTGTTGAATCATCAAACCGAGTCGCTACAACGATTTCGATTTTTCGCCTAGGAATCATAACGATGGTTTCAATAGAATTGTGTCCGGGGAACACTTTGCCAGTTTTTGCGTGCAGACTCTGTGGCTGGATTTAATAAACACGCCATGTGGCGGTCCATTAGCATTGCAATTGCTCCGTTTTCGCTGCTAATTGAAAGTATAACGCGAAGCTCCGTTCCTGCAGAGCGGTCCCGTCGCCTCTGGAATGCCCAACTTTTAAAGCGCCGTTTTTTCGCCACGGTAATATTTGTGATATTTTGGTCGTGGCTGGCTGTTGAATCACAGGTTGCGGTAGTGTATGTATAATCATTATACGGCTTGTGGCTTTTGATGCGGTTTTTGCATGGTAAAGTTCGGTTTGTGTGTTTTGACTGTGTTACTTTCAACGTAATCGTTACTCATAGTATCGAGATTGCAGGGTGAGAGTTTTGATGAGCTTCACTGGTGTCGATTGAACTTCATGTATTTCATTTTTTTTCATTCTGGCATCGTTATTTACTTCAGTAGGTTGAACATCGAATCTGTGATTCGTTGCTCAATGCTGGAACTGGTTCATATTCAGGGTTTTATTTGTACTTCTTTTAGTTTTCTCCAAAGCGTTCTGTGAAACGAACAAAGAAGCGTTGATCCTCGTATAGATATGCTCAAATGCTAGACTTGGTGGATATTCTGTCAGCTCATCGTGGGAAATTTATGATCCCCGATTTTGAAATTTGAGTTACTGCTTTGCTGAACGATGTGTGTCGTTTTGTTGTGATAGATTGCTGATGTATTTAGTGTCGTGTTATGGTGTTGTGTGGCGTGTTTTGGGGAGAGTTTAGTGTTCTACCAGACCGGAGGCCCTGAACCTGACTGTTGAATGTTTACCTGGGGCTGACACTTATAATGTCTAACAATCCATGAGGTTTGACCACGATTGTTGTTACTTTTAGTTTATGACGCACTTTTTTCACGTACTAGGCTAAGTGTCAAAGTTAAGTACAGCGGTATAGCGGCAAATTCAGGAATTACCGAAAATTGGTCCGGCGGTCTGGAAAGATTGTGTTTTGTTTTGTGAGGAGCGTGATGAAGTAGATGTAGTTTTAATTTTGCTTTTGAGTTTCGTGAGAAGCTTGGTGGGAGATGTGCCCCCTCAGGGGGATACAACTATTGTATCTATGGGAATTAGCGCTCCTAGGGGGACAATGTGAGGGCCCGAGCTGAAGGTTAGGTAGGCTTTCTTATCGTTAAAATAACATAGGTTTTTATTTTGTTCCGGACTAACTTTTTTTTCGGTTCACTGCTGTCCTGTTTTTTCAACACCTACTACTTTCTTCTTCAACTTTGATCTTGTTTCATGAACTTCTTTCTCATCTTACTGTTTCTATGCCCTTTCTGCATAGATTCCACGTTCCCTTAACTCCATACTGAATGGTGCCTTCTTCCTTCCTCTCTTTGGATCTCATTTGTTGAGGATAGGGAGGCTTAAACTAACTTATAATATAATCTATAAATCTGGTGGGAGATGTTAGGTGCACTCTTGTTTTCTTTTGTGAAGGTGGCTTGTGTAATACTTGGTAGATTTGGACCTGTGAAAACTCTGTGGGTATTTCTATTTTCTAGTTAATTGTCAAATTTTTCCTTTGAGTTATTTTTTCATCTGAGCCCTTGAAATAATTACTTAACGCGTTCGCTGCCGCTGGACGCATATGTGCGTCCAGCGGTCTCATGTTAAGTTCGATTGTACATAGCACAGTTCCAAAAACGACGATACTGCTCAAAAAATTTTTTTTTCTCATGAAGTGAGAAAATGTTATAGCATGAAGATATTTTACCTCGTATGCTTAAATCTCTTCTAAAAAATTCGGTGAAATAATTGAAATGTTCACCCACACCGATACGTAAATGAGCAATTTACCTAGTGATAAATCGACAGTGAACATGTTTAAATTTAAATAAACTAGGCAGTTGACAAACACGGTCATTTTGTACCTAAATGCTCTACCTTACAACGATTACATATCTGGAAAACGGGCTTTTCTTTGTGTTGGAGCGCACGTATTGGTGCCCGCCTGTTAACACGTTCCTTGAGTATTGGGCCACATGTCTACCAACAGGTAAATTGCTCATTTACATATCGGTATAAATATACACGACATTCTATATGTTTCGCGACATTTTTTAAACCTAATTGTTATCATACAAGAGGAAATGTTGTCATGCAATTGGGTTTTTCATATTCATTGGGAAGAATTGAAATTTATTCAATCTGTAACATCGATTTCCCAATTCTGCTACTTGCAACCTAACCAAACCTACCATTAACAGCCGCGGAAACGCAGTAAACGTGATAATCTGATTCCTATGAATGCGACTGTTATTTTTCATCTGCATCTAATCTGGAGCCTGTGCGTGATTGTTGTCCATACGATGGAATGGTTCTTAAGTAGCAAGCAGAGAAAGGGCTCATCTTATTGTCATACGCAGTTCTGTTCTAGTCTATTCTAGTACTAAACCACTATGACCACGTTCACATGGAGTCTTTCAACTGCGTGTACATGTGAATATTCAACTGCGTCTGAATGTATTATCCCGAACTGAAGAGGTCCCTCTCGATTCCATTTGTCCACTCCAATTCACCGACGATGTCTTGAAGTATTCCCTTCGTTAACATCTTTTACTAACTGGAAATTTTTTTCTTACTAGCTATTTAAAAAATCTACATCAATCGTACTCATTCTGCTGTTAGTTTCGAAATTTGAAATCTGAGTTACTACGGTCGCAAAAAAAAACACTAAAAACGTTAGCAGCGTATTCTTTGAGGTCCTTTATGAGAATAGCCTCGATGTTGCTGGCGCTGGAAAACTCCTCAAATTATATCGGATAGCGGAGGTTGGGACGGAGCGAGTGCCCGTATCTATGCTACGGCACACGCTCCTCGTTTGCTGCTTAACGCCGAGCATTTGTTGACCGTCCGGCGCGCGCCGGTCGCAAGAAGCCGGGCTTCAAAAAATATTGCGAGTTTCTGTGTGGGAAGACCTTCTCTGGTACAGGGTAGTGGTACTTGCAAGGTATTCTGCTAGTTAATGTTTACGATCAAAACTGTGCGGAGTTTCTGCGTAGGAGTAGCTTTTCTGGTACGACGTAGTGGTACTTGCCAGGCTTCTTATTAATTAATGTTTACGCAGCAATAGTTAAGTACTAGGCCACCCGTTTTCACTTAGGTCAAGTTGCTTACATAATTGATTGCTTGTGAAGCCAGTTGTTGAGATGCATTTTCCCCAAAAGATGTTTCAATATTTTTATTATACAGTGTATTGCAAGTTTAATTTTTTCGTGCTTCTACTGAAACTAGAGCATGGACGATCGCGGCCAACCCAACCCAGGAAGAAAATTAGAGTTTGTATGAATATAAATAAATTTTAATTTAACCTCGTGTGCGGAGTTCTCCGCTGCTCATGAAGCAGTTTCAGGAAGCAAGAAAATCTTTTATAATCTTCGCTGTAGCTGTAATTTTTAAAAGTATTTGATTCATTTGCGATTAATCGTTAGAATTAATTTTTGAATTAATCGATTTTTAGATGAAGCCTCCCAAGTAATTCTGCCTGACTAAAATGTACGAGTTCATAGAACAACGCAAAATAACAGTAGAAAATTGAGTAACAACGTGAATATCATGGCATTTATTAATTTGGAACACAGATACGTGTCACTGAGACAATTTTTTCGTCACTCTGTATTTTGCTTTATTCATTACACGATGCATTTTACACAACCCAGGAGACTTGTTTGTATAGTTAAAATTTTGAATAAAATTCCAGGTGGCCTTGGTTATGCACAGGTGTTCAAAATACAGGGCCATTTAATTGGAATTCTTGCATCGTCACTTGAAGAAATTGCTACGTCTTTGTACTATGACAACTCTTTAGTTTCCCCTTTAAAGAATATTTGTTTTTTTTCCTATCTTTCTATTCATCAGCAATTCACGTTTAAAAGCCTAACTCTGCATGACATCACCCAAAGCCATGCTTTCTGGGTGATCATTTCATTCGACGCTTCATGTCACTATGAATGCGAGATTTTCATCATCGCCTCCAGTGGCTCAGACTCCGCGCCTTCTGAAAGAGCGAATCAAGAGAGTTCATCTGCGCGCTCTGAGAAGTGATCACGCCTCGGCACATGTGGCTCTGCTCTGTTGCGATGTTTCCTGCTATCACAACTCTTTGTGGGTTTATGTGCTACCACAACCACACAGTGTGGGATTTTCCTTGTAGCTCAACACTGTGTTGCGCTTTGTGTCGTCATAAATGTCTTTTTTTGCATGCTAGACGTCTACTTCAATCCTGATAGTTCAACACTGTGTGGTGCTATCTGCTTCATGTCGTCATAAATGACGTGTTTTGCAAGCTAGAACTCGACTTCAATCCTGATAGCTCAACTCTGTTACGCTATTACAATTCAATTCTGATATATTTCTTTCATATTTTCGAAATGCTGGTGAATAAACTTCAAAGAATAATATTGTATGAGATGTTTAATAGTGGAACAATATATTTACCGTGGACACCCTGTGCAGAAAGATTTGTGTATTGCTGCGTAACATCTAAGGTTTTTTGTAGTGTCAAAGCAGTGTATTAATCATTAATTTATTATTACTCATTTATTTTCCCATGTTCCTCAAGTAATATACTTCCCCCATTCCCAGACACTCATTTTCCAACATTTCTTTGGCGTTGACTTTCTCTCGCTCCTTAGCCACGCGCTCTCCCTCAGACCGAGTAACTGTTAGTGATCCTGCAGCTTGGTCTTAAAGTTATGCGTTCGTTTCTCGAGATACCGGCGGCACAATTGCTCATTCTAGCTTCAGTTTCTGAAATGCAGGGTGTCCACAAAAGTATCCACTGACCGATATATGAATATGTGATACTGGAACCATTCAACAGTTTAATTCTGATTTCTTTCCGGTATCATATATACATATATCGATGAGTGGATCCATTTTTTGTAAACACCCTGCATATTCGCATCCAACCCTGCACCTCTCACGATAAATTTTGTGTGATCCGCCTTGATGGCTCCTATGTGACGAAGAAACGCGGTGTACAGCTAGCTGTATTGCACTTCATAGATGGCACGGTAGAGGAAACAAGGTAGGGTCATTTCTATGGGAGAAAATACACCTCCTCTTGTTCGGCTAGCCAATAGAAAGGCTTTATTTCAAACAACCTTTATGACGTCACCAAAACGCAATGTCGTTAGGCCAATAGTGGAGCCATATTTGGGGGTAGCAGTGCTACCAGATGCAATGTGAGCGCTGCTATTGGTTCGTTGCCGTGACGTCAGCAAACCTCACCGTCAACGAAAAAAAGACTGGTTTGAACCTACCTTGTTTCCTCTACCGTGATAGATGGTGACACAGCTTTCAAACATCTCGTCCAAAATCAGCTAGTCTACTAGCTCACGATGCTAAAACTGCTAATCTACAAACAGCAGGTGCACAAACAGCTCGTCTACAAATTTCAGGTGTGCAAACAGCTGGTATTTAACTCAAGGTGCTGAAGAAGGTGGTCCGCAAACAGCTAGAGCACAAACTGCCTCACAGAAGCTGCTGGCGAACAAACACTTAGTCCTCTAGCAGCTGGTCTAATAACAAACAGTAGGTGCACAAGCAGCTGGTCTAATAACAGTAGGTGCACAAGCAGCTGGTTTAATAACAGCAGGTACACAAGCAGCTGGTTTGCAAACAGCTGGCGTGCAAAATAGCTGCACCACCAACAGCTGCAGCACAGCGGTTGCTGGCCCACAAAACAGCTGCACCACCAACAGCTGCTGGCCCACAAACAGCTGCACCACCAACAGCTGCAGCGCACCGTGCGCCGCTGCAGCAGCAAAATGCGCTTCTCGACGCGAGTTTCCATTAAAATACCGAGAGCGCAAGGAAATACCGCGAGCGAAGCTCTCCTGCAGGAATTTTAATAGGTTTTTCGGCCGTGCTGATAGGCATTGTTTGCTCTAGCCATCATGTGGCCTCCTCCATCCCTGCTCCTTTCTTTTTCCCTCTTCTGCCGTCGAGATTAAGAATTTGCGCAATTTATTCTAACTGGCCAAACTTTGGAAACATTCTCGATGAGAATAGTAAATGTTTGCCCCACATTCATGTTTCTTTTTTGAAATTTTTTTTCGGAATTTTGGTGTGTTGAATGTTGATACGCTGGATCTTGAAAATGTTAGACTAGACGCTATGTGTGAGTGTTCATGTATTGCGAAGCCTGGCTCTCTTACATTATATGCTACACAATCAGAGTAATTTGTATTTTGTTTCTCGTTGACGGAACGTAATTTATGTCTCGTTTTTTAAGCAATTGATGAGCGTTTTTAAAATTCATTTCGTCAACAAAGATTTCATGGAAAGTCAATCCTTGTTCATTCAGCTGTGTATTGTTCCCTGTACGTTTGCTAAATGTTAGTTAACATATCTTAATTGCTAAGAATGATAATTAAAAGCTATATAATCCGTATTAATATATTTCATGTATTATTAACTGCAGAAATCTGAGCCAAAAGGAAGGTTTGTGTACTGCATTAATTACAGGATCATTTTCCAACCGAAATGGAAGGAAGGGAGGAAGGTTGAAGAAATAGACTTCGGAATGATACTTGAGCTCCGTTTCGGAAATAGTGTCCTTGCTCGTCAGCTCCTTGAGAAGAGGCGGCAAGCTAATTGTGCGTGTTCTCGTCAACAAAGCTACAGTAATAGATATTACAAAACATCTATTATTTTTTCGTTTTGCTGAAAATAATGCATTTTATGCTTGCATTTCATACACCAGGAAAGGTTTCGTCGCTTTGATTTCATTGATTCTTTTTCGTGCTAGAGTTCTAAATATTTAAATGTACCTAAGTACTGAATTACTTTACTACTCCAGGTTAAATGGAAATTTAAGATTTAACTAAAATTGAACTCAATTTCAGCATTCAACTCACCAATAGACAAGAGCCACCATTTGACTCCATAAATTTGAATAAAAATGCAGTGTGTGAGCACCGATGTGAAAATCCCCTCACTGACCACCGGTGGGTCACCAAGCAGTGTCCGTGCCAATTTCAGTGCATTTACCCTAAATTAATATTTGTTCCAACTCGTGCTCAAGTTGGCGGGATATCTCAAAAATCGATTCCTTGATTTATAAAAGCCAGTCAGGTTTTGTTCTATACGCCTTGACACTTAACTGGGCAAACAGTGCATATGCTCCGACTTCTCACATTTTAAGTTTGAACTTTTTACCGTAAATTTTTCGGTCGTACGCGTTGTATTTAAATTATCCGGTCTTATTTTTGTGCCTGAATTCCACGCGTCTGTACGTTTTGCTCGAGTTAGATAAATAAAGTCTCTTGTCAGAAGAAGCAAAAAATTCATATAACCTGAACATATTCCAAATGTGAATTAACAAATTATAATTGCGATTAGTGATAATAAGAAGCTAACTTATGTTGCATAGATAACATATTTCTCAAATTTATTCCAAACTTACGTGGAGGAAATTTCTGATTCAGGAAAGAGGCAACCGATAGAAAGTTCGCTTCAACATGCCAAGGCTTCGACCCTTGACTTCGTTGTAGCGTCAAAAAAATGAATAAGAAAAAGTACAATTACGTTATTGGATTTATTTATTGTTATTGGAATGAAGATATTCCGCAGAAATATCGCTGCAAAGAGATGAAAAATAAGATTTTTAGAATTTGCCCTACTGGTCCTTTGTCGAAAGGCTGTTTTCGCTAATGTGCTACGAATCTAAATAAAAAAATGAAGAATAAGAAATTTTTCGTAATAATTACTAAAAACGAACCTAGCGAATAAACTTCGGTCATCTGTCGTGTGATGATAACTTCAGCTCCTTTAAATAAATAAATTTTCATTGAGCAAAATCTAAGAATGCAACAAAGCGTGTAGAACAACTAGCAGTCGTTAGCTTCCTGCATCAATACTTTGTAAACCCTTCGATATTTTCGTGTGTAAATGTAGCTTCAGTTCCATCAATATTTATACAAAGCGAATAAAAATACTCAAAGTTCGGCAGTTGTGTAGGTTGTGAAAGCGTTTACGATTGATTTGTTTTTAATTTCGCGAGTTAATTTTGTTAAAAAATTATGCATCAATCCTCGCGTCCGAGAAGTTAAAAGAAGAGCTTTACTTCTCATGTTTTCTGCATCTGAGGCGGATATATGTAATGTGTTCTATTTTAATTAGCGTACGATCTCGTGTTCTTACTTTATTGAAAGGTGAGCGGAAAATTTTATGAATTAACTTCAGCTGTAGATGAAACGAAGACATTTCTCCGAAGTGTTTTTTTTTTATTTCAACAAAAGGAAAGCCTATCTAACCCACAGCTCGGGATCTCTCATTTTCTTCCTGAGAGCGCCAATTCATACAGATACAATAGTTGAGTTTACTCTTGATCGCTTTTGAGTAAAATGATAGCTGTAAAAATGCACTAAAAAGCGATGAAAGTTAACTTCAATTATTCGACACCTTGATCACTACACCCCCTGACTCTGACACCCTGACGTGGCTCTCCTTTTCACGGGTTGTGCACACCGGCGTTCCGTGCAATTGGTTTCCACCAAAAGCATCTTCAACATCTTATTGATTCTGCACCTTTTTCGCCTATTTCAGATGTCCTTTGCCACGGTTTGAACACCATTGTTGCAAGTACAGTTGTTAAGCCGAACAAAATATTGAATACCACTCACTAGGATGATCACCACTTTGAAGTTGCCAACATAAAAACCAGTGTTTTATGTCAACTATTGTTACTAAAATGTCTCTACTGTTTTTTCATTGTCCTTCGTCGATTTTAAGTTAATGAGCTGTAATATACCTTAGTTGAATTCAACGTGTGAGGGCATCCAAACTTTATCATTTTCTGTTTCAGGATATTGAATTTCGTGTACTTCAAGGTTTTTTGTGGAAGTTGCTTTTACTGCCAAAAGTCTTTTTTTTCCATGAACATTACGTGTCAATCAAAAATATTTGGCACATACATTGATTCATATTTGTATAACTTGAATATATATTATTATAATAATAATAATAATGAGTTTTTATCCAGCGACATCGACACAGAATCTAGTAACACCGTAGGAAATACAGTATGTTGTCACGTCAGTTGGCTCGTCTGCATTATTTAAAACTGAATCAGTCCCTTAAGTATTTATTTATCGGTAACTATAACATTGGCTGCCTCCATCTCATGACACATTTTCAATCCCTCCTTTTGCCGCACGCGGGTAACTAAATCAATTCGAATCTAGAACAATGTGAAAGCAGCAGGTAGTCTATGACGGGACGAGTGGAGTAAATCATGTTTGACTGATCCAATGAAGATTCGTAAGCGAATTGTTGCAATTTTGTATGAAAAGACTCTGTGTAACATTTTTACGTTAGTTGAAATTTATTGGGTTCTTTGCAAAATTTTTAGAACAAAAAGGGTGCTAAACTGACAATCATTAAGGGGAGATTGCACAGCTCAGCTTCCGACCTCTGGTTGTGTGACCCACAATAGACTCATCAGTTTCTCGCCAATTTTTGTAAATTATTAACATATTGTAAGCTGGGCACAATTAAGCTGAAGAAACTCAACTGGAGCCAACATCATGGATGAAACTTCATGAGTACAGCAAGAGCTTCGCTACCGATTTCATTCACTACACACACACTGGGAATCAAAATTTTGCAATAAGAGATGCAGTAAAGTTCACCGTCCCAGGACACCGATTAACATATCGCCCACTATAGTGACTTGAATCTGTTGGAGTTGTCATTGTTTATCCCACTCCTCTGCCGGTTAAGGACACACGCGTGATCAGCTAGTAGAACTTCAATCATAGCTCTTGATGACATGGAAAGCGATATCAGCGTTCTATAATCTTTTTTTTCCTCTCAAAAGCTAGCTTGTATTTAGTCGTTCAGTTTGAAGAAAGGAAATACTTTTGAATACCTTCTCCGTCCAGATTGCATTCGTCATTCTATGTAATCTTTGAATTCGATTTATTCGTTCATCAAAAATCATGAGTTACCCTGGGCCAAGTTTCAACTTGATAGTATTTTGGAGAAATTAAATCTTGCGCTGAGTTGTAGAAAATTAACCCCTTGTTTCATCAAACAGGTTGGTGAGGCAAACATCAGCTCGAATGGTCGACAAAAGGTTTATAACTGTATCTTACAGGTTTGCGAAAACGAAGAGATGAGCAATTCTTTCACTCTGAAGCAATCTTTCTTTTAAAGGTTAAAACATTTACACTCATTAAGCCTTATCAAAGTATAAGGATCAGCTAATCTGATAAAATCAGCATTTAAGCTTCAAATTTAAAATTACTCACAAAGCATCATCAGAGCATGAAGATCCGCAAGGCTGAGAATGTTCTCTCTAAAGAAAGGTCTTGAAATTCCTAAGTAAGCATCATTAGAACACGAAGATCAGCAAGGCTGAGGAGATGAGCAGCCCTTGAGGTCCGGACTCCGCGTTACTAACTTGACATTGTCAGAGTTGAGGGATGGTCGCAAGACGGAGCGCGGTGTCCAGAAAATCCTTCTTGGCGTGACAGAGGAAGTCTAGGGCGGCAATCAGGCGCCAGCGTGATTAATCTTCCTGCCATCTGATTGATTCTCCCGCCAGCGCTGCCGTGCCGCTAGCAGCCGGGGTCTCAAGCTATTTGCGTCGTCGTAGGTAGCGGGACACCTGGCTGCGTAAGTCTTCGCAATCGATTTGGAGGCTATGCATGCTTTTTTCTGAATCAATTTGGCGACTATGCATGCTTTTTTCTGAATCGATTTGGCGGCTATGCATGCTTTTTTCTGAATCGATTTGGCGGCTATGCATGCT
>JACJUY010006051.1:12881-24997 GCA_014220935.1 Platorchestia sp. MABIK | reverse complement strand
TAGAGATAATGGTCCCTTCCTGTTCACCCTCGACTTGTAACATTACCTAACTCGTCATCTCGTAATTATTGTAAAGCATTCACGTGAAAAACTATACATTTTTGTGTGATCATCCATTTATTTTCAAATAAAAAGCTTATCAACTAATGATCGTTATGTTAAAATGATGTTATTAGAGATACAAAATTTGTAATTTTCGTGTACCTAAGCTTATATATGTATTTTTTACGCTTTCCTCGAAATAATATTTATGAACATCGGCCGAAACAAGCGATTCGCATAGCATTTCCTGGCGTCAAGAATCGCGAAGTTTGATGTCATGTAAATGTAAACTGTCAAAAGTCATGAAGTTGTGTTATCTCTTATAATTCTCATTACATGTATCATCAAATGTAGTTTAACCAAGATTAGGAGTACATTGCCCTCAATCATTTTTCGACTAGTGACACGGGTATTACAATATTCGTGTGTGTGTATCATCTAAGTGTATTAACTTTAAGATATTTTAAAAACCAATGATGGTACTTTTGTACCAGCTCTATTGGAAATAAACTGTTTTTCTATCTTTCTTTTTCTTTCAAAGAATTCATTGGAAAATTCATTCGCTTCCCTTAATGCTTAAAGGATTGTATCTGCGACACGAGTTTCACTCGTGCACAAGTACATGAATATTTTAACCCCTTACCCAATTATTTTTTGTTAAAAACGTGCCTTTTTCTGACTCATCTTTTTATTTTGGTTCTATACAGTAGAACCTCACTTGTCAAGAAATAGTCATTGTCTGATGAACTGGCAGAGTTATCAGAAGTATTTAAGCTTCTGAGGGAAGGTTCATATTCACTATCTTCCGTTGAACTAGGCATTGGGGTTTAACACTTGAAAATGCTACAAAAAAATGAATGCAAATGTGGATGCAAACAACACCCATCCGACGACAATGGCTGTCGGAGCAAGTCAGTAACAATGTCCTTGACATCCCACAGCTCCTCTCTTTTCCCTCTGCCAGGCGTACGATTTGACGAGAATACTCGTTTCACACGGAGAATGGCTTACAATGGCTTAAAATCTATGAGTATATACGTATGTAGTTGGTTTTTGAAGGTAAAATTTTAGACATGTATACTCGTTGACGACTGAAAAAAGAACATTTTGTGAAGACGTGTATTCACGTTTCTGCCAAGGAAGGGGTTAATTAAATAGATTTATTTTTTTATGATCCACATCTGGAAGATTTGCATAAAGACACTATCGAATCTCATCATTTATGATGGGTCGTGTACACTATCATATATAATACTGACAGGTGTCTTCTGAGTAGGCAATGTAGGCAGTGCTTACCCTGAGATGCATAGATGAGTATCAAGTTTTTTTCTATCACCAAGAATGTATCAGTTCCACAAAATATAATAGTTGATTCAATTACTATGCTCAAAATCCCAAAAATTATGATACACATGTAGATAATGTAAGCTAGATTTGCATACTGCCTAGTCTTCTCTGTATCTACACTACGCAGGTTAACACTGCAGAAAAGGTGCCATATTATTGCTCAACATTATGTTACATCTTGGCTATAGTACGCCAAAGTTGTTCTGCTTTTGCCGCAGAGGCCTGACATTTTCAGAACATTTTGTTTACAATTTAAAGCCACACTTGGCTTCTTTGTGTGTAATGTGATACTGTCTTTTATTCTCGTCTGACTTTGTACTAGATATTCAACGCTTTATTTTAATTAACGCCCATGTTTTTTCATTTTGTATTTTTGGTATAATTTTGAACATTTTCTGCAAAAAAATTTGTACTATTGCGTGAATGCAACAATCATTACTGCTGAGATAGTACATTGCTTTTAGTTACAACGTGTGTGTAACTAAGTGATGTTTTTGCTAGTGTTGTGTTATTCTTTTCACTTCAGCTGGTTTACTTTTTTTTTTTCCTGTGTCTCAATACCAATATTGATTAACTTGAAACAATTCCAAATCTTCCTGAAGAAAAAGTAATCAATTATATAACGCCAAGAAACAGATGACACTTCAGTTCGTAAAATTGTATGAACATGATTTTAAAAATTTCTATTTCAGAGTATGCTGACTTAAAAACTGGGGAGTGATCAGAAGATAAAAATTAAACATGAAAATAAAATAGTGAAATACAATCTAAGTCTGAAAAATCAAACAACATTCAAAGAATAACTTTAGAAATGTGCAAAACTTTTCAATATGTCCATGTTAACTTGACTTAACATGGAAGTAAACAAAACAAGGAGATCAATTTGAAGTACATGGGTACTACATATTGTTGAAAAAATCAACTAATATTTCAGTTATTAACATCAGAATAAGCTAATTGAATTTTCATTATCAATAGTGATAACATAACCTGACGACCAGAAGCCTTTATGTCTCAGACTATAGCTTCAGGTTTTGGCAGAGACTAGTCATTGTAAATTTAAAACAACCTAAAGACTAGAAATATTTATTAACACAACATAACTTCAGGTTTCTGCAAAGACTATTTATATAGTCCAAAAGAAAGACTAGAACCAAAAGAAAGACTAGAAAAGATCGTTATAAGGAACCACTGATATAGAATATAGTAAGAGCGTACAGAGTTAACACTCCTTATGCGAGTGCAATATACTGCCGCAGCTGAGCTGTTTTTCAAATAACTTGCAACAAATTTACTACTGGTTTCTACTACATATGTATTAATTGAAGGGAAAATGAACAAAACAAAAATTAACAGAATGACTTTGCAAATGCTTCCAATTACTAATTCCTGCTTTTCACTGCTAAATATGCATTATTGCTCCAATATGAAAACTATATTTTGTACTCCTAGGCATCTCATATGTGTGTGTGCAAACCCACAATGACTAGATATTAATGACAGTATTAGGTAATAGGTATGAAAACACTGTTTTGAACTTTGAACCAAGTATTTTGAAATATTGAACCGTATTTTTTTAACTTTTCTTCTAAGTATGTTAACTCTGCTGTGATTACTTTTGGTTTTAAACAATTAAAAATGATTTTTAGCCAAAATTAGAATCAAAGACGCCCGAATGAACGACTTCAACTCCACCACATCGGAAGGAACGACTCCAACTCCACCACATCCGAATGAACGACCCCACCACATTTGGAAAAGCAACTCCCACTCCACCACATTGGGAATAGCGACTCTGACTCCACCACATTCGGAACAGCAACTCTGACTCCACCACATTTGAAACAGCAACTCTGACTCTACCACATTCGGAACAGCAACTATGACTCTACCACATTCGGAACAGCAACTCTGACTCTACCACATTCGGAACAACAACTCTGACTCTGCCACATTCAGAAAAGCAACTTCGACTCCATCACATTAAAAAGCGACTCCGACTCCATCACGTTCGGAAAAGCAACTCCTACACCTGGGTACCAACTAAACAGTTGATAGTTTAGGAACACTGAAAACCAACTTGATGAATGAGCAACATAATCGTAAAATGGAAAATTAAGAAAAACACTAAGGCACAATATGGAGTTTTTGTCTATCACGGAAATTAAAAATTCCGTTCCAAAAAATCACTAAAGGAACACATTTAAAAAAGTTTTACATGAATGACGTTCTGCTCACTGATGCATTATTTTTGAGTTATTCAACTTTGAAGTTATAAGAACGTCGCATATAAAAGTGAAGGAACGGACACTTAAATATGCTATAATACAGTTTTAACATAACGATGGGTGAGATTAGGGTAGGTTATGTTAGATTGGTTAAATAAACTAACCTAAAATAACATAAATCAACCTAAAATTGCTAACCTTGACTTACCCAAACCGAGGCTGTTATTTCCGCCAAGAAGTGGGCGTCACGCAACAATGCAGCGACTAAGTAACCGACCATTTAATGTTATTCCTATCTAAATGTAATTATTGTTTTTCAGCAAGCAGAATGTCATTCATGTAAAACATTTCTAAATGTGTTCCTTTAGCGATTCTTTGGAACGGAATGTTTAATTTCTGGGAAAGGCTTAAACTCCATATTGACCACCCCTAAGGAATGGTGAAATGTTTTGACTTGACGGTGGATTTACGATCTTCACGTTACGGGTCAAAATTACGGACGCTAAGGATTACCAAGGAACAGGGGAATTCTTCAGTTTCTTTATTCACTCGACGTCGTAAACTGCACAAAAAGGACATTTTCAGTTTCAAGAACAAAAGAGAAATGATTGAATAAGGTACAAAGAGCGCCTAACAATAATTATTGCCAGAGCTAAGTGATCCTCTAATGACAATGATCTATAAAGATCACCGGCGCAAGCAAACCAATCTCAGTGAACACGGGTAATACTTCAGCGGCTCAGCCAACACGCAAATTATAGGCGAGTCTTCGCACAATTTTCACAAGTGCATCCTGATGGCACACTCAGATATAAGCCGTCAGCCTAATGAGACACTTGCAAAATATTAAGGTCAGGTAATATTCTAAACATAGATGACCAACCAGGCAGACGCTGAATTGAATTTGTACGGTCATCCCCAAACAAACAATGCCATGACAACCTGAGATGGTTCTGACTCAACCTGACCGGTCACAAAGATCTAGTGATTCAAGAGCACCACCTGGACATAATTTTAACACATGCATTTGCAAAGGTGGTCAAAAAGAGGATATTGAACTCCCACCAATTGGGTGCATCACAGGAACTGGGATAGAGCTCAGCGGTTCACGGAAATTAAGTACGGTTGTGGGCACAGGTTTGCAACTTTCAAGGAGATAACCTGACGACACCTTATTGTAGTGACTTACAAGAAATGGGGGCCGGTATTTCACGTTTCCATGAAGTTTTCTATTTTCATCTACAACATAGATAGTGAGACTATTTTGTTATTTTTTACTCTACCTGCAAAAGGGGTCACTGATGCAAAGGCAACGCCACAACAGAAATGGCAAACTAGCACCTCAACCAATTTCACAGGCAAGCACGACAGCTTGTTCAGCCGTAGGACAGTCATAGCTTAAAATATCAATATGCACGATTACATCTAATTAAACACAATCATCCAATGTCAAATTAACTGTCTCGTTTATCGGCCCAATGTCACACCAGATTAAATGAGTCAGTTTAAAGTTCTTCAGCAGGAAAATTGGGGGCCTGCAGGTAGTTATACCCAAATTTTACGATTGTGACAGGCTTGAAAAAACACTCTGCGTCTGCGTCGCATATGTCAATAAAACTGCTCAAATTGTCCAACTCAAATCACAAGATGGACTGTCCCCGGACATCAAGTACATAAGTGCTGGTGTCAGCCTGGGCATTCAGTAGTCACAACAAATAAAGGTGAACTAATCCTAACTAAGTCCTACACAAGTCAATATGTGCAAAGTCACTAGTGTTATCCTGCTGTTCACATTTTTACATGGGACCAATTGAGCAGTCATGCTTACTCCTAGGCGCCATGTTGCCAATAGTCATTCTAAATTACAGGCTACAAACTCCCACAGGCACCTTCAATTCCAAGCTGCTCACCACTACCAACACTCAGTAGAGACACAAACAAACACGGCTGACAAAAAACACAAAGAGTCAAAGGTACTTTAACACAATATTCAAAAATGTTCTATTACAGTTACACTGAAACACTAAAACTTAGGATTATCATGGGAAAACGTTTCTGTTCGATCACCTCGGCCAAAAAACATGCCGCGCTAGCCCGGCGGACCAGTGCGGAAGGTCCGCAGTGATGTTGCCACAGGAAATCTAAAAAACTCGTGTTTGCAAAACGCGACATGAAAAGTTGTTAGAAATACCAAAGGCTGTACATGAAAAGACTGATGAATTTATATTAGCCACTGGAAATTATAGCACAAAATTGAACAAATAGTACTTCAAATTACTGAGTGTTGAAGAAAATTCAAACAAAAAATGAGAACTCAATAAAAATTCAACACATAAAATTAAAGTAACTGAAATGTCCGGAGTGATGTTACAAACAAAACACTGGACAACATATCTTGAAAAAACAATTCAAAATTGAACAAAACTTGACCTAAAAGAACAAATAACTGAGGAACTAAGGAGTCACAACATTTGAGGAGAGGGCATCAAAGAAGTAGAGCAGGCCATGAAGGCTCACCTTTCAGACTCCAGAAATCAATTAGTAGCCACAACACTGCCAAAAACTCTAGCCAGCACCAACTGGATGGTTTAACCCTTGTTGCTCTGAATGTAAACCAGGACAAACAATAAAAACCATCCTGGTCATAGAATGATGTCAACTCATCTCATCCTACTATGAAGAGGTAAAAGCAATTTAAGATGTCACTCATGAACTTTCTTTCAAAATGAAGGGAATACGTAACTCCAATAATCTTGACAACATTTCAACATCAAAACAAAAAATAACTTTATCCTGCAATACACAAGACCTATAACAAATAAAGATATTTCTTTATTTGCAATAATTTAATAAAAATTATTGACTTCCCAAATAAGAGCCCTTATCACTTAGGAGATCCCTTTTACAAGAAGGCAGGTGTTATCAGATTATTTTAGTGTTCGTAATATTGATCAAATTATTTTCTCAGTTCACAATTATGCTGAAACTTAACAAAAAGCACTCAGTAAAGGAACAGAATTGAAGCTAAAAAAACTAAATTTAAATGCCAAGGAAAATTAAGTACATCTAACAAATGAAACAACAAAGGCAGTTTCATTCCCCTACAGTAATCTTCTTCTAGCATTTACAGTCAGGTACTTTTTCCTAACAACTGCATACAAACTTCCACATGATTGGTACTCTCTTCTAGTTTAACCTCTTTATTGAATTTCTCATAAGCAGCCCCAAGCACTCCCAAATACTATAAATTACTAATATCTTTCATTCAAACTTACATTAATTTTCAACATTTCACTTTTTGTAAACACGTATCAATGTTTTTCTTATTTGCATTTTTCTGGAGTTTCTTTCAATAAAAGACTCTCCTGAAGACATTTGTCACTCTACAGTTCTCTATATCTTTGCTACTAATTTTAAAATACCAGGACAAAGTATCTGCAAAATTTTGATGACTGTTCTGTGCAGTCAATATTTTCAACTCCCCCCAAACCGTCGTGCCCTCACATGATGCAAAACTTTATCTGTCAACATTTTTACCTAACAGAAGGCATAACACACTACTGATGCAAACTCACAAGCATTTCATAATGCTCACTCACTCCACTTCTATTTTTAACACATGCTTGGATATAACAATAACACATGATTTTGGGCATCTAACTCTTTACACTAGACACTCTAAGCCCTTCCAACAACAATTTCTGAACAACTGTATCATCCACTTCTCTAAAAAGGATCCTTCTCCACTTCACTATTTGTTAGACAGCTAAAATCAGATATGCATACCCTCTTCTATAGTTTGTCTATCAGTATGCCTCATATGGTAAGTTTGTCTAAGGATGTACTATATTAAGAAATTTTTAAAGCCAACATTTTGTCATGCATCTTATGTTGTCCCGCCACCCGACCGTGCTGCGTAACTTTCCGAATTAACGGACACTGAAGACATAGACTTACCTAACACCCATAGTGGGATCAGGGAACGCTGTAATTTAAGACAATTTTAATGACAAACGTAACAAAGGAAAGGAGGCTCACCTGAAGATCTTCGAAGATAATATTCAGGCGAATCCGTCTCCAATTAAGCCGGCCGTCAAGGACAATAAGTCCCGGAAGCAGGGGTCGGTTGAGGCCAGAACCCGCATAGCACACGTTAGATGCACTCGCGGAGACGACCAAACNTGCCTTTTAGGCTTGGTTAAATTAATGAAAGCCTTTGTCCTTTATTGTGCAGGGTATTGGCTGTCTTGCACAGGACTTCAGCAACGAGCGATGGCTGGATTTGCGACACAATCCCGGCAAGAGAAAAAACAGAGTTTTCGAAAGAAACTTCCGTTACTCAAAACATTTACACATTAAAGTTACCTTCTAGCGGAAACATGGAAAGTACATTCACAATATTTTTGCGCATATACATTTAAATAGCAAACAAATAGAAAAGGAAACTATAAGTGACCTTTTTTAATCAACTGGGCCAGCTTACTACGTTGCTGGCGCGCTGCCTGCCTTTTAGGGCGGGCAGCAGACGCAACTTCGGGTTCCTCGAAACTGTCCGAGGAGTCCGATTCAGAAGAGTAATGCTGACCTCCAGGGCGCTCAAGAGAAAGAGAACTACCCTTAAGAGAAAAGGAACTCTCGGGAGGCTCGAAATGAGGATGCAACTCCTCACACGAGCTCCCCTCTGCGCTTCCCCACCCCTCCTCTGAAGCAGTATCAGAAACAGCTAACTCCAGAGGGTATAGAAGAGAAATTTTAATGGCAGTTTCAGAGCTATCAGCTTTGACTATTCCAACAACTCGGACCTTGCCATCGCGTCCAGGAAGCAGCGCGATGATGCGAACTAAGGTCCAAAACGGTCTAGGTCTTACGGGATGCTGAAGTAAGACGACCTGACCTACAGATAAAAATTTATTATTGAGAGGTAGAGATTTAAGCGGATAAGGACCGCGCAAAGAAATTAAATATTGCGGATACCTGAGCTCCCGGAACTTGGATACCATTACGTCGCGCCTTTCAAGTACAGAGAGCAAATGCTCCCGACGCTCACCGTCCTCGGTTTCAAAGTCCGGAATCTCATCAGAAAGGATTAAATATTTAGAAGTAGGGTACAGATGAAGAAATTGAACAAGCATGATAGGCGAGATAGTGTCCCCCGTCTCAGTATAAGAAAGCGGACGCCGATTGAGATTAAGGGTGATATCAGAAATAGGAGTGAGAAAGGAAGAATAAGGATAGGTGCTGCGACCGAAGAGTTTATACAAGCAATCCTTAATAGATTTGAACGAACGTTCCCAGATTGCTTCAAATTGTGGACTATAGATCAGAATAGTTTTAAATTTGACGTTAAAAGTGCGAAAACGATCTTCATACAAAGAAGAAGTTAAAACTTCCGACAGAAGGTCAGGAGCCGCTAAGAAAATTCTAGCGTTATCGGAATACACAGTATTAGGTACGCCCTTTTCGTTAGTGAAACGAATATAGGCTAAACAAAATTCCTCCAAAGTCATGGAAGGAAGAAGCTCGATATGAATTGCTCTGGTTTGGAAACATGTAAATAATAATAGATATACCTTTTGTTTATGACCAAAAGGTCATAAAGGTCAAACACCCAGAAATGGGCAGAAAAGTCCATTCCTGTTGTGGCGAAAGGTCTTACAAAATTCACACGACTGTCCGGCAAAGCAGGCGGATCAGGATAGGAGAAAGCTTTAGCGTTTACCCGTTTGCAAACTATGCATTTGGATAGAACGCTGCGCACAGTACGCTTACAGCGAGGTATCACATAACCGTCCAGTTTGAGTTTCTGCACGGTAGTTTCAAGACCTTGATGATTTAGAGTTTTATGAGTATGCAAAATTAACAAATAGGTCAGATGAGAAGAGCTAGACGACAGAATAGGATTTCTAGTGTTATAATCTAATTCTTCAGCTGAAACAATACGGCTCCTAGATCTAACTAAACCGTGAGAGTCAAGAAAAAGATTAAAAGACCTAACTAGCATAGGCGGACGAGGACTCTTGTTTGTCAAGGTCTCTATCTCGCTGGCGAAATGCTCTCTTTGCATAAAGGAAATGAGATGTAGAAATGCTCGCAGTTTAGCCTCGCCCCGATCTGCGCGCCTCAAAATAGCGACAGCCCTGAATACGTGCTCCATTACACCCAATAGTTTGGGGTAGGAGGAAAACCGCTCAAGCTCCACAATCGAAGCTTCACCTAGGGGAGCAACATTAACTGCGATAAATGCTTCAGAAACGAATTGTTGTGGAATGCAGCCCAAGTGTCCCTTGGGCCACTTGTCTCTACTTTCTCTGATCCAAGAAGGACCTTCTAACCATCACTTTTTACTCTCTAAAAACTTAGCTACTTTGACACCACGTGTCAGCTTGTCTGCCACGTTAAACATAGTGGGTACATACTCATAGCTGAAGGCAGCCAACGTTTTACATTCTAACGTTTTACGCATGCCTTCTACGTCTTTTAGTCTGTTGCTTACAAATACATTTTTGCGTGGAGGTTTACCGCTCAACAGCCAAGCTAGGGTGACCTGGGAGTCCGTTAAAATAGTTACATTAGAAACTTTATAAGGAAAATTAACATCACATAGCAGAGATACAAGACATTGGTAGGCAAGAAACACCGCCAAAAGTTCAAGGGAAGGGAGAGTTCGTTGGCGTGGAGGCGAAACCTTAGCTTTAGAGAAAAGAAGTGAACTGCGTTCATCTTGAACGCCGTAAATGCAAGTACCAAAGGCACTTGCACTTGCATCACAAAAGACAACAAGCTTAATAGTTTTGGTCCCGGACAAATTCATCCTAGGGAACTCAAAATCCCTCAACTCTGAAAACTCCTGACAATAATCTTTCCAGTCCCCACATAAATCGTCCGGTACATCCTGATCCCATCCCAGCCTCAAAGGCGTCAATTTTCTCAAAATGAGCTTACCTCGCACTGAAAATGGTAGCAAAATCCCCAATGGGTCATATAGTGACGCAACTTCAGAAAGTATGCTCTTTCGTGTTTTACATGAAGAGTCTAATCTTTTCACAGACAGAGAAAGAAGATCAGTAGAAGAGTTATAGTCATACCCAAGTACTCTGGAGTGCACTTCGGCACTACGTAGAGCCGGTTCAATTTGTGAAAGAAGTTCAGAATTATTGGATTGCCATTTGCGCAACGGAAACCCACTTTCCTCAAAGGCACTGTTAGCGCGGCGAAAAGTGCTAAGCGCTAGCTCAGGACTATTGGTTGTATATACTAAGTTATCGACGTACAGCTTATTCGCCATAACGTCTCTAATTGTTAAATCAGTTAAGGTTTGAGCGTGCAATTTGAGAAGATAATTAAGAATATAAGGAGAGGTAACAAACCCGAACAACAAGGTAGTGTACCGATAATACAAAAATTTGCCCTCCTTGAAAAGGACGAAGCTAAACTGATTACGGTCAAACTCACCGGCAAGTTTTACCTGAAGGAAGGTTTTTAGAATGTCAGACAGTACCACTACAGAATTGGCACGAAAATACACCAAGAGACCCAACAAATTGTTCATCAGATTAGGACCCACATACGAGGCTTCGTTCAGACTAGGCAAACCACCGACTCGCAAAGCACAATTAAACACAGGACGAATTTTAGTGGTCTCTACATGTGTACGTATGACAGGCCGGTGCTGGATCCATTTATGCATCCGCACATCTAATTATTTGGCTGACAAGGGTTCTATGATTCCTAATTCAAGTTGCTCAAGGAAAACGTCATTATAGGCCTTCTCAATCCCCTTACGAGCATTATCAGTTGCAGCTTTACGGGCAAGATATCTTGCTAACCCGAAGTTATTTGGGACTTTAGCCAACAGATGACGGTTCCAGGGTAACTGGATCGAATACCTGCCTTCCGCATACATAACACTACTCTTGAAACCTTCCAACTCTCTATCATGCTCCTCCTCTTTAGGGGGCACACCAATAAGTTCTAGGTCTAGTAGTCTATCAAGACCTGTCTGAACATCACACTGCTCTGTAACGTCCAACACGGAAGAACACACTTTAGGAGTCTCAAAAAAGGCACTCAGTGTACCACGGTAGCGATTTTTGTTAAATTTACATTTAGAAATTTTCCTTTTAGTTTTCGGTTTATTTGCCTTGGCAAAAGATAAAGAAGTTTTACATGATTTAGTATTAACAGCTTCCGCAACGGAAGTTGGCGGGCAATTGTCTAGCGCTTTAGCTCCAGAGGCAACGGCAGGAGATAAAGAGGATTTATAACACTTTAATTCCCCGAAAGGAAGGAATCCGTTAGAAACGCGCATGACTTTACAGTCAGCAACGTGCTGTAATTCAAGAACTTTAAAAGCTTGAAGAGCATCGACACCCATAATTCCGTTGACTTGGATGCTATCATTAATTATTCCCGGAAAGGAAGTTGACATAGGAAGTTTAGATTTTAAAAGAGCAATTTTAGCTCGCAATCCCTTCATCCCCATCTGCAGGTTCAAGTTCT
>JACJUY010006051.1:0-12810 GCA_014220935.1 Platorchestia sp. MABIK | reverse complement strand
GGAACAAGTAAAGGGAAGACCCTTAACTTTTGAAGGACACTCAGAGTTTAAATGCTTTCTACTTAGGCATATGGTACATAGCTGTAACTCACCAGCTCGCTTCACGCGTTTTACGTGAGAGTCAAATTTTCTACATGAAAATGACGAGTGGTTAGCCTGATTACAATATCGACACACCTTAACACTGGGCAACTTACTGAGCACAGGAGAAGGTCTATTTTTGTCCCTAACTTCAGCACGGGTTATTCCCCCCACCCTCTCATTTCGAAAGGGAAGAGATGGTTTAGGTTTGGTTTTTGTTTCAAAAAGAGAAAGCATCTTATGTGCCTGCTCAAACATTTCCAAGGTAAAGAAACTCGCTTTAGAATAGCGAAGGAGTTCCAACAGAAAAAAGTCAGAAAGTTTTGTTTTAATAACAGCAGAAAACAGTTGGTTTCCAGACTTCTCGTTACAGAAGTCTAAGCCCAGCTTTGATAGCTCGAGAAGTCGAAACTTGACCTTAGAGAAAAAAGAGCCTATCTCGGCCAAGCTCTGAACACCGGGACAACTGAGTAACTCATCAAGCGCCACAGAAACTAATTTGTCTGCGTTGAGAAACTCTTGCGAGAGTGCAGCCCAAGCAGATCGAAAACTAGACTCTTCACTCGGAAGACCCTCAACAAGACTGAGAGCTCTACCCTGCAGTTGGTTCTTTAAGAAAATGAATTTTTGCCCCTCACTCATGTTAGTATAAGCTTGAAGGGCATTAAGAAAAGACTCTTGAAAGTGAAGGAAATTAAAAGGACAACCCTCATTATCGCTAAACTTTCTCAACGTCAACTGAGGTGCTCTAAAGATATTCAAAGGGACATCAGAAGTTGAAACTTTAGACACAGAAGGTAAACCGGTATCACTAGAGTTTGACACCGGGGAAGTTGAAATTAAGGTTTTAATTTCTGCTATAAGTTCTATCACCTGAACCTCATGCTCGGCCCTCCTAGCTAATTCCTCGTCAGACACTTCATCAACATCAGAAGGTACAGTAGAGGACAGAAGTCTATAGGACTGTAAAAGCCCACTCAACTGAGGAACGGCTTCTACAAGGAAGGCTAGCTCACAGCCAGGAGAAAGAACTTTTTTCTAATTGAAGTTATACTGCATTTTATGCCTCGTAATTTAAGGCTCAAGGGCACAGTAGTACATTTTTCATTTTCCATAATGATCAAATGTATGTTTAAATCTTATTAGAAAAACTTCCATCTAATAAATTCAGGTCAACACTATTAAGTGGACAAATTACATCCTTTTATAAAATACGGAAAAATACTGATGACACAGAAAATACACACAAAAATTTCCCTCACCCCACCAGTTACTTTTAAATTCACAACATTTATTTTTATTTCTTAAAGTTTACACAAATTTCTAAATTTTTCCAAACTTACATTTACACAAATTTCCCATGAGTGAACCTAATAAGGGTTAGGCAAGGTAAAAATGGCTAGAACCTATAAACGTAAGGCTCTTAAGCAACACAACACAGCACCTTGCCCAAAATGCATCACCGGTAACACTCAACTCAAATCTAATGAGATTCAACACCGACCCCGGCAGTCCGGACAGCGGCAATTTAAACACACAAAAATTATAAAATTTACATTTTTTTTTGTTTAATTAAGAAAGCTATTTGAAAAGGAAAAGAAAATATTCACGAAGAAAAAATAAAATAGATACCAGGATTTTATCCCGTCGGACTCCAGCCAAGCTCTGCCGTCAAAAGGATGGCGCTGAGAAAAGCCGGCTAATTGCCGTTTAGGCAAAACTGCTTTCAGCAGCTTAACTTGAGAACTTTCAGTTCTTCAAGAAAACTAAAAAATGAAGAAGTGAATATTATCTTCGAAAAAAGTAAATATGACCCGCCACCCGACCGTGCGGCGTAACTTTCCGAATTAACGGACACTGAAGACATAGACTTACCTAACACNCACCCCCGCCATTGCTCCGCTTTGTCATAAATTGCCAGCGTAATTGCCTTTTAGGCTTGGTTAAATTAATAAAAGCCTTTGTCCTTTATTGTGCAAGGTATTGGCTGTCTTGCACAGGACTTCAGCAACGAGCGATGGCTGGATTGGTGACAATATGTCAACTTTGTAAAACATTTTTATCTCTTTTCATTTCTTTCTATCCTACCAACAAAAACTGCACACCTTATTGCTTATGACGCTGTTTTCCTTTCTATGTATTAATACGTTCAAAACTAAGTTTGTGTAAAGTGCTCTCATTCGACTTTGTGGTATCATGGATACCGAATTCCTTAGTGTTGCATAAAAAGATTGCTCGGTATTGCTACCGGCAGGCCGCAGCCGAGACGGTGCAAGAAACTGTTTGTAAACGTACAGAAATTTCTTGAGATTCCTTCCCCACTCGCGCGCTGTCAAAACACAAAAGTTCATTAACTTCATTCACTTATAACTTTTGAAATAATGCACCTATCGAGTTCAAACTACTGTCAAAAGAAAGAATGAAACTTTCGTAAGAGAAATGTGTAATTGCCAAAACACTTTAGCGTTCACAGACAACAGGAAGGGAAGTTCCCGTGACCCCTCGATGGGAGGCAGAATTATTCAAAGAGCCTCATTTTGTCAAGAAGTTCATTTCTAAACTATAGCACCTATAAATTTCAAATTTGTTTCAATTTTTAAAGCAAATCCTTTTTCACGGTAAAATGTATAACAAAATTCTCAAACGCTTCGTTGGGGGGCAGGGAGCGAAGTTCCCGTAACCCCTCAATGAGAGTCAGATTTTTTCGATGAGTCTCATTTTGTCCAGAAACTTATTTCTAAACTATAGCTTTTATGAACTTCAAATTAGTTTCAATTTTTAGAGCGATTCATTCTTCACGGTAACACGTATGACAAAAATCTCATACGCTTCCTGGGGAGGGGGACGGGGAGCGAAGTTCCCGTAACCCCTCAATCGCAGTTTGCGCAACTGCTAATTTCTAAAAAATTGCCCTTACGTGTAATATCATCGAAATTCTTCAACCAGGGAATACTAGAGTAATCAAAATGATGAATGAGGAACAAACATGCACGAATGAAATCATACGTCAAATGAAGTTGTTACATTTCACATATGGGATTAGATTATAGTGGAGTAATATTGTTTTAATGAAGTTGAATGTAATGGTACATTAATATGTACAGAAAGCGAGACAGGTTGGGTCAGTGGCTCGATCAGCCAGCCGAAAATTTCGCGAGATCAGGATCCCCCAAAATAATATTGGGGGGGCGGGAGGGGGCCTGAAATAATGTTGGCCTTCAATGATTTCGGTTGCAGGCATTAATTATCAACAATCTTGTTTATTCTTTTACTTAAAACGGAGACTGAAACTGGCTCCCAGGTCAATATATTTCTTTTGGGGGACGGGGGCTTTGCCGCTCATGTCCGTATAATGCTGAAGAGAATAACGATAGGATGTGAAACCCGAGATGTTTTTTATTTATATTGTTGTTGTTGTTCTTGACTGTAACCTGAACTTTCCTAAAAATTTCTTTTATGAAATTACTAATTAACTTATTTTTACGTTTTTCTAATTTATTTTTCTTTGTCGTAATTTTCTTACAAATAATTACGCACGGTTACAATGAGCTCGACTGTCATTTTCAATGTAGTTGGATATAACTGGTTTTTAATAATTTATATATTAATTTTTTTCCCTTGTGTTTCATTTTCAATCCGTATATATATAGTGCTCGTAGTGGTATAGTGGTTAAGGGATCGGCCTTGCATGTTGTAGACGAGGGTTCGTATCCCGGCACTGGCGCGGCTAGTGCCGCGTTGGGTATAAGGGAGAGCTCAAGCACAATGCCCCACTCTACCCAGGTGTCGGAAATGGGTACCGGCTTCACGAGGGAACCGTCATGGTGTCCTATATATAGTGTTAGTTATAAGACATTTGAAAAACCAATGCTTAAGATCATATGTATCAGGCTTGATTGGAAATAAAGCTTCCTGAGATGCCGATGTTTGTTTTTTTGTTTTATATGTGTGTGTGCAAACTTATGTACGCATGCACATGCATGGACATATCTGCGCATACGTGTGTAGGTATATGTGTGTGTACGTTAGTATTTAAGCATGTTTCTTTCTTTATTTTTTACTTGAAAATAATCCGGTTAAGTAATTTTATTGCTTAAGCGAAATTATCTGAAAAATCCACATCACATCCGAATGAACAACTCCGACTCCACAAGATTCGGAGAAGCATCTCCGACTCCAACTTAAAACATACGTCTCCCGACTCCGACTCCGCAACCCTGCCTCCATCCAATTCTAATGGGAATATTCATCATCATGTGTTGGCGTCACATCAGGGGAGTTGTGCTGACGCTGCGCCAAGCCCTCAGACTGTTTGGGTGCGCTGAGGTAAGACATCTGTTATAGCGGTCGGTCCCATGTTCGTGATAGCTTTCAGTGTATAGTGTCGTGACGGCTGCCTTAGTGTCAGGTTCAACAACTTAAGCAATCCTAGGAAGACAAAAAGACGATCTTTTAATTAAATAAATGATCATGGAGTGTGAAATCAGCTATTTGAAAACGCTTCCAGGCAACAGTGCGGATAGTAAACAAGAAATATATAGAAAATTAAATGTGCAATTTCGTTATAAGAGATATGGTAAAGAAACAAAACGACTCCAAAGGCTGCAAAAGACGTGCCTAGAGTTAAATTTTCAAATGCAGAGAATTTTACGAGTAAGGCCCTCCGCACACGGGGCTACTCAAAAGAAACTGATCACTGACGCAAATCACTAACCAGTTCGCATTGAGTCACTTCCTATACAATTGATGAGGACGCCGTACACGGAGTTACTGGTCACTAACTCGTTAGTAATGCGTTAGCGACCAGTTGCTGGGTGACTCGCGTGTCCAGTCACTTCTGAGTTGAGTCTCTCAGTTTCTTGGGAACTCTTCTAGTGTTTGGACGTTCTACAAAACGAACGAACAAAAAGTGAACACAAAATCGGTCTAGGAAGTGAAAAAATACCCGTTTTTTAAACTATCAGGTTACTAAATGATGGATGAAACAGAAATTCTATGGAGTGAAGTTGGAAAAGTGCTATATATGAATGGTATATTTTTGCGTCGTACAATACTTATTATTATTTATTTACTTTCCTTCTAATTTCATTGAATAATATACATGGTGTCGTGTAATTCGATGTACTTATTTCAACCATATACAGAAAAACACTAAAAAAAACGATGTTCACGAGTGGCATAAACCTGAATACTTCATTTTTTTGAGAAATAACGATCTAAAATAATTATAGATTCTTCTTTTGTTATGCTACAGCACGCGCCAGCAGCAGTTAGATTTATTCAATGGCTGCATTGTAAGTCAATTCTTACGGGAAACCTTCTGGATAAATATGTCTCGTAAACGAAGGTGTTCTGAGGTTTTGTCACTCATAAAAATAGTTTTATTTTGCGTTTTCTGTATATGGTTAAAATGTGTGTGTCGAATTACACAACACCCTGTTTAAAATAATCTATGTATTTGATATATTATGTAGGTGGTCTATGTAATTTAATTTGTAGTTGTAATTCTTTTGCAGCCACGAATAGTCGGCGGCTAAAATTTTTCTCTATTTATGGATGAATCAAAAATTGTCTTCGTTTTCTATTTTTTTCTCGGACGATAATGATTATATAGTTTCATATCTTCGCCACTTGAATCGCTATCCACAATGTTGCTGAATGATTGCATAATGCGGACCTACTTCCACGAACACCCAGAGGAGATTATGGATTTTAGTAACCTCGTGTGCGGAACCACATCACTAATGAGTTAGTAACTGGTTAGTAACGTCAATGACAAACCAGTTTAGTTTCATTAGAGTAGCCCCGTGCGGGAGGGCCTTACTCTAAAACGGTAACTTGATTTTCCTTAAATTTCTGTTAGAAAATTAGGAATCATCTCTTCTTTACCTTACCTCAAAACCTATAATTTTTATATTGATTATTCTGTCGGCCACAATGAGCAACACAGCCGTCAGCTCAACGTAGCAGGAAGAAAATCGTTTTTATTATCACTATTTTTTTCATTTTTCTTCAATTATAAATACCGCCCGTACATGAACAAGCTTCGAAATTCATTTTTGTGTGCATATCAGTCTATTTGTTCCTAGATGCGAGTGTTGTGCTATATTTTTTATAAATTATTTCTGGATAACGTTGTCTCACTACTTTGAAATCGTTTACGCAGGTGATTCAGTCGAGTTCGGAAACAGCGTTTTAGTGTCTTGTCTTCTTTTACTTTGTTCACTTTTCACAAGGCATTCTTTTTCATGTGGTGTTTATGAGTTTTCAATCATCTTACCAGGCATGAAATATTCCAGATAATATATTTCTTTGTAGTCTCTTATTGACATAATGAACCCTTGACAGTGCTTACTCCTCGTTTTGTTTGTACTCCTGTATTCCTCGTATGGGGGAAATATGCGTTTTTTTAATCTTTCTTTCTCTCTCTACGCCATGTTAGCACTGAACTTAAAATTGAAAATAACTCTACATTTCAGTAAATAAAATTAGCATATTAGGCCACTGTTCCATTTACTTCTAAGTGCAAAAATTTTGTGCATGTTTGAAACTCATATGTGATATCACAATATCTTTAATTTATCCCATATACCCATTTACGTATAAAGTTGAAGAGAATACCGAGAGGATGTGAAGCCCGAGATGGTTTTTGTTGTGGTTCCTAGACTGTAACTTTATTTCCCTTCAAATTTCCGTTAGAAAACTAAAACCTAGTTCATTTTTCCGCTTTTCGAAGACTTATTTCCCCTTTACTTATTTTTCTTCACGTATTTTCATACGGTTACACCTACCTCGACTGTTATTTCAGATGTAGCCAGGGGACGTTCTAGGCTATATTTTTATTGTTTATCCTTATATTCATTTTCAATACGTATATATTTGAATATTTGTGAATGAGGATGTGGGTGCATGTGCGTACGCACGCATACGTGTATATTTATGTGTGTGTGTATATATGTATGGGTACACACACAGATACCTACACACGTATGCGCAGATATGTCCATGCATGTGCGTGCGTACATAAGTTTGCACACACACATATTAATATAAATACGGATTGAAAATGAAGTACAAGGGAAAAAATATTAAACTATAAATTATCAAAAAACAACTTATATCTTACTACATTGAAAATGACAGTCGAGCTCATTGTAACCGTACGTAATTATTTGGAAGAAAATAACTACAAACAAAAATAAATTAAAAAAACGTAAAAATAAGGTGATTTTTAATTTCATAGGAGACATTTTTAGGAAAGTTTAGGTTACAGTCAAGAACAACAACAACAATATAAACAAAAAACATCTCGGGTTTCACATCCTATCGTTATTCTCTTCAGCATTATACGGACATGAGTGGCAAAGCTCCCCCTCCTCCCAAAAAAATAAATTGAGCTGGGAGCCAGTTTCAGTCTCCGTTTTAAGCAAAAGAATAAACAAGATTGTTGATAATTAATGTCTGCAACCGAAATTATTGAAGGCTAACATTATTTCAGGCCCCCTCCCGCCCACCCAATATTTTTTGGGGGGATCCTGATCTCGCGAAATTTTCGGCTTGCAGAGCCACTGGCCCAACCTGTCTTGCTTTCTGTACATATTAATGTACCATTACATTCAACTTCATTAAAACAATATTACTTCACTATAATCTAATCTCAAATGTGAAATGTAACAACTTCATTTGACGTATGATTTCATTCGAGCATGTTTGTTCCTCATTCATCATTTTGATTACTCTAGTATTCCCTGGTTGAAGAATTTCGATGATATTACTAAGTTATCTTGCTGTACTAAAAGTCTCAAAAAGCGTTTCAAGAAACATTCTCAAGTGCTTGAAAGTACGCTTCAATTTATACGAGAATTTTCAAAACCATCAGCAAGAGAGCTATATAATGAATGAAGAATCAACAAGTATGTGGAATTTGTATGAGCAACACAGAGAAGCTGTGGCTGCCTATATTCCAACCCAACGTTATTTGACGTCTTCCAGGTTTCATCGATTCTATTCACTAGCTGGAGATAATGCAGAATAAATCTACAAACACAATAGTATATCTTTGCCTATATCACTTAATATTAACACACTTACATTTCTTTTTCTACTCTCTACACGATTCACTTCAAATAACTGTCGGCCTCTGCTCAGATCGCAGAGTTTATATACTTAACGTCCGGAAGTGGGCATTTCCGGAAAACGAGCGGACTTCCGGAATGGTTATTTCGAGGTTCGGAAGTATAGATTTTCTATCGCTGTTTGAAAATATAAATTCTCTAAATTGCTGCGAAGGCCGCACACTCCTCTCTCTCAACAGTGCTAAGTAAGACTACTACAATATCCTTAACAGATCGTTCACAAATTTTGGTACCTCCGGAACTGTCCGGCCGCCGCAGCGTCGCCCCCCGCAAGCGTCCGTCCGATCCTGAGCGACGCACCGACTCCACCCGAGCCAGGGGCCACTGACATCTTGGAGCCTGCGAATCTCGTATCAGCATGAGGTCCTCTTGTGATGAGGGACGTCTTGGTGTCATCCATTTTCTGCGACGACTGATTTTTTGAAGATAGCATAGTCTCCATAATCGACAGAACTGGTCCACCAGCGTCTGTACTGACTCTGGTCTATGTTTCTCGGGCAGTATATGGAGACAAGCTTCTTGTTGAACTGTCTTAACGAGATAATCTTCAGCTTCCTTGGATTTCTGAAGTTGACTTCGTACTGGTCGGGTATAGGTGCCGAGATTCGACATCGCCCACACCAACCATTTGCATCCCAGTTTGAGCACCGTACGGGCCAATTTGAATAGACTTGACCGCCTACTCACTCCGTTGATCAACGCTCGCCGTGGTGGGAATAATTTGATCCGGGTCGCTTTGCGACTGATTCCTGGGAAGACCCCTGATAGCCGCTTTTCTTGGGTGGTGCACCTGTCGTCAGTAGTGCCGTTTTCCAATTGAGAAGCCGGGAGGGTGGAACAATGACAGTGGACGAGTTGTCCAGTGTCTGTAGGGCGAGAGGATAGGTGCGAAGTGTTCTTCTTCGTGTCCACGAGGTTTCGCTCGCGAAGAAGTTCTCCGGCATCGTCAGGAGGACCCAAACATGCGGTCCCAGCATCTACGGTTGTCGCACGGCAAAGAAAGTCAGTGACCAGGCTCGGGCGTACGGAGGCATCGCCCAGGTCGGCGACGCGGCGAAGGGCGAACGCAGCGACAGCAGGAGAGTCGTGCAACCCGAATACCGGGACTCTAGCTCTGTAGGGGACAATCTCGTTAGTAACCTGGTTATCTTTGAGCCAAAAGGAACGCTGATAGTCTCCAGCTTCAACCCTGACTCGAACACTGTGAAACACATCTTTTAATTCAATTGTAAAGGCGACCTGATGGAGTCGAGATTTCTGCTGTATTCCCCCAAGACTATCGTTCAAATCGGAACCTGTCAATAGCTCATCATTGAGGCAGTGTACACTGCACTTTACTGAATCATCGAACACTGACCCAACCTTCCCATCTCGTGCTGGTTGCACAGAAAGCTTGTGCGAATACAACGCTGCATCTTTATCGGAGGGTTCATTGTCAACTACATCCTCTACGTGACCATTGTCGACGTATGATTGCATCGTCTCAATATTAAGTGGTGCATGAAAGGGATCTCTAAGCAATCTTCCTAATACGGACACGTCATTAATACATGATTTCGGTGGAGCTCTAGTAACGGGTAAAGAGGCATCAATCCTATCGTCTTGTTCTCCAATACCAGCACTCAACATACTTACAGATTTGTGACTAATGCACTCAGACCATGATCCTCGTCATCTACCCGTTCCTCGCCGAGAACCTGCACCCCAGGAGTCGGTCCGCCTTTCTCGCTCATGAAATGGTGAACCTCGCGGTTCATGAGCGACGTCTGCAGGGTGGTGGGCGACTGGGTTCCCACTCCTCCATCCAATTGTCCCAACAGTGCCCAACCCAGGGCGGTCTTGCAGGCGAGAGAGCCTCGTACTCCGTAGTGTCTAGATGACATGAGCGACACAGCATCTCTTCCGATGAGTATCAGCGACCGAGCCGAAGGGTCGAACTCATTGGAATGCTTGGCTAGGTGCGCAACATGACCGAGCTTCTTCACCACGTCATGAGTGGCAACTTCGTCGGTCGTGTCCGGGATGTTCTGGTTAGTCCGCGTGGTGGGTAGCTGGTGCCATTGATTCTCACCCACACCTTTTATCATGAGCCCGGTGATAGTGTGTCCATCCACCTTGGACGACAGACCGTTCAATGTTCTGATGGCGTACTTCCAAGGAGTGGCCTCAAGATCGAGCTGCTCTATTAGAGAAGGGTTTGCAAAGCATCTTGAGCTCTGCTCGTCGATGATGGCGTAACAACGTACTTTTCTCTGGGTAGATGTCGAGGTGACATCCACCAACAGCGTCTTGGAAAATTCTCTGTACTCTTGGCCAAGGCATTTCGTTCTGGTGCAGGTAACAACCCCACCAGGGGTCGCCTGTTTGATGCTTGAACGATGCATGATTGTCAAGTGTGTTACTTGACAGTAGGAACACTGTACTTGCTTGTCGCAATTCCTGATGAAATGGGGGCCGAGGCACCGGAAGCACACCTTTGCCTCAGTGATAAGCTTCTTCTTCTGGTCGAGGTGTAGTCTTTTAAAGGACCGGCATTCTCAGGTTCCATGGGCATCGACATTGTGAAAAATACACTTGTAGGCTCTATGTTAAGTTTCTGGGGGTTGTCCGTTATAGGGTCCCCGTTTATCATATCTTGACTCAAGTTCGTTGTAGGCCACCATGGACTGGTCACCTTCAATATACTCTTTCTTGGTATTCTGGTCAGCGCTGGTGTGCAGAGCCAGAGCAGGCTTGGATCATCCGCCTGACAGTGCTGGGTTGAAAAATGGATCCCTCATCGCTCTTTCTTCGTCTCTCAGGAACTGGCTGAAGAATGAGAACGTTGGGAGCTGCCCACTCTTGACTCGTTGGTCAGAGGCTTTCCTATGCCATCGGCATTGCAGATCTGGCGGAAGTTTGAGTGCCAAGAGCCTCATGCCTTTGGTTGTACAAAATTCTTCAAGCTCTTCTGATCTTGCTGCATTGGTAAGTGCTGTACTTGTCGCATCTAAGAACTCCTGGAGAGCCGTAATATCTCCGGGAGGGATGTTTGAGAAGTTCAGAAGTTGGTCTACCGTGTGTTCTGCTAGCAACCAGTCCGAACCGTAACGCTCACGAAGGGTGTTCCACACCACCTGCAACACTGCCTCTGCATTGTTTCCGATGACTGACCTCATAGTTCTTAGGACGTACTCTTGAGGTTTACCCGCAGTATTGGCTGCCAAAATTTGTAGTTCTTCGATGGGGCCCAAAGCTGGTCCTTGCAGTCGATTCTTCAGATCAGACTCCCAACAATGATACAATCCGATGTCTCCTTTGACGGGGTTGGCAGGGGTCTTCAACAGCTCGGCCCGTATGAGGTGAACTGAAGCTGCATCTAGAGTGCTTCCCTGCCTGGCAGCTCTCAGTCGATGGTTTGAATCTACTCTGGGTTCTAGAATCGACCTGCGAGAGCTCATGGAAGCCCGGTCCATGAGCCCTGCCAGATCATTCAGGTTGCTTCCACGCTCTTGTGATTCTCCATCTTCTTCTTCTGAGTCAGTAGAAACCTCAGAGACTACTGACAGTCGTGTGGAAACGGGTCCAGCCCTTTCCACTCTTACGGAGGTTGGTTTGCCAATTATCTCACTGCGCAGAGATGACAAATCTTTGGGATCAAGATTTAAACAATTTAAACAATTTAAACAATTTATTTACCACAGGTGATACAGAGGTAGAATGATTCTTAAGGCTAGTACAATGGTCAAACTTGAGTATAGCTACCTGTGGGCCCGAACAAGTTCAGCGACTTCTAGGGCATCCTACCATCACATTATTCTAAGGTGTACAATAATGTTTAACCTAGTTCACTTAACCTAGTTTCGCAATAAACTGATCACTATGATAATTGACATTTAATGCTGTATTTTACAATATAGGTCAAATCGGTTTTATTTAACAAGTAATATATTCGATAAAACGGTTATGAGCAGACTGAAGATCGGTTATGTTACCTATGGTAAATCACATTATTTGGACCAGACATGTATGAGGCATGATGTGACTTGATGGTCTCACAAGACTAGTATTTTGATAGGAAGTGAGATTCAAGATGTCTTTTTAATACTTTGTTAGAATTACTTTCACGGATCTCCGCAGGTATTGAGTTCCAAGTTTTAGTTCCAACAAAGAGGATACTGTGTTGCGATCGGGTCTTTGAATAATAAGGAAGTAAGAATTTACCTCTATTTCGCGTTAAATGGTCGTGATGAGCGGTTTGCGCAGTTAATAATTGTTGTAGGCTATTGTCGCCATCATTTCTTAGTGTTTTGTAAATGAAATTGCAAACGGAGATATTGTAGAGATCCGAAAGTTTAAGTATTTGTAAATTTTTAAATGAATCATTGGTGTGAGCGTTATATTCTAGGTTCTTTACCGCTCTGATAGCTCTTTTTTGCAGAGTATAAATTTTATTGATTTTATTTTTATCAGTTCCGTGCCAAGCTTCTATTCCGTGTAGCAAGTATGGAGAAATGAGCGTTTGGTAGATCATTTTCAAAGCTTCTTCAGGCAGGAAATTTTTAACTTTATTCAGGATTCCGATAGATTTTGATAATTTAGAACTAATATGAGC